>JAODAL010016985.1:0-79093 GCA_025379985.1 Phyllomedusa bahiana
CCCCCAAATCATACCTTAAAACACAAAAATAACCCCCAATATATACTAACAACCCCCCAAAATTCCTAAAAACTACCCCCCAAACATACCCTACAAACCAATCCATTTTTTCCACAAAAATTTCCCTACAACAACTAAACCCCATCCTTCCCAATATCAAATTTAAAAACAAAATTTATCTCCCCCAAAATCAACCCCCCCAACCCCAAAACCCCCCCTATATTACAAAAAACCCCAAAATATCCCCCAAATATAAAAAACCCTACACAACCCCTCATCCTCCCCCATATCTACCCTACAAAAATCCAACCCCCCAATATCAACCCCCTTAAAAAAAATCATCCCCCCAATAAATCCCCAAAAAAATCCCCCCAAAAATTAAAACCCCCTTCCTTCCAAATCATACCCCCACAAACAAAACATCTCCCAAATCATAACCCAACAATAAACACCCCCCCCCAAAAATCAACCCCCAACACCAAACCCTACCCCCAAAATATAACTACAAACATCCTTTCCCAATATATACCTTCAAACATACCCCCAAATATACCCCACAAACAAAAACATCCCCCCCTACATACCCTTTTAACCCCAAATTTATCTCCCCCCAAATAATACCCTACACAACCCAAAAAAATTCCCCAAAAACATACCCCACACAACTTCTCCCATATCATACCCCTACAAACAATCATACTCCCAATATCATACCCTCACAACAATCCATCCCAATATCATACATACACAACCCAATCCATACTCCCAATATCATACCTACACAACCCAAATACTCCCCCAATATCATACCTAACACCAATCCATCACTCCCCAAAATTTCATACCCTACAAACCCAATCATACCCCCCAATATCATACCCCACAACACCCAATCCATAACTACCCAACAATATCATACCCTACACAACCAATCCATCTCCCCCAATATCATACCCTAACACAACCAATCATACTCCCAATATCATACCCTAAAAACAATCTTACTCCAATTCCTACTAACTACACAAATCATACTCCCAATATACTAAACTAAAATAAAACCTTACCCCCCCTCCTATACAACTAACTATAATATACCTATATAATCACCCTCTTCCTTCCCCCCCATCTTACTCTCCAATACAAAACTTTCCCCCAACCAATACCAATTCCACATCCCCACAATCATATCAACACATTCAACACCTCACATAAACAAACATCCTACATTCCCATCACCCCCCCCAAAAAATCCACTTACACAAATCATCAACCAATCACTACCAAATCCCTTACACATAACCATCAAACCTACCCTCACCACAAACATAAACATATCTCCACAAACTAACACACCTCTACCTTTATCCCCACAATAACAACTAAAACTTCTTATACAAACAAATTTCTCTCAAAACACAATCATTCAAATCATACAAACCCTACCAAACATAATAGCTCATCACAATCCAAAAAAAACCACCACTCCACAAATACAGATCCCCACACACATATAAAACTAATACTACCCATACTCAAAACAGACAAAAATTAATCTAATATTACAATATATACCCTCTATACAATGAATTTCATTATGCAATTAGCCCCTCCCCCATTACCACAAAAATATATTAACCACTCAATTCACCATTTTTCTCAAACATAATACACACTATCACTAATCCCAAAAGACCATACCCTCATCAAACATATCAAATATTATAATCTTTATATTTTCAAAACCATCTTATATACTCTATTCCCCACCCTTCACCCTAAAACACCCCATACATTATAACTTAAAAACCCCCAAAACCAATAAAACATAGAACATTCTATACAAACCAATATACATATATCAAAACATATTAACACCAAATCATCCAAAACCTTCATTCACCCAACACTCAAAATACACCCACAACAAACTATAATCAACCAACCTTAACTAATAATACCTCATACAACAATAATACAACATATACCTCACAACCATCCCCATAACTATTCACTTCCACATCCCAATATTACCCCCCCTACCTTCACCTAATTACATACTAACCACAACCCAAATAAAAAACTATCTCTTACAACCCCAATCCCCAAAACCTACTCCAAACAAAACAACCCCCCAACATATTCTAAACCATAAACACCCCAATCACAATTCACACCTATCACCTCACTAACTCCCATACAAACCCACACTATAATCATCTCAACTAATCCCTTCACTCCACAAACCATCCTATCATTTCTTTTATCACCAAACAAACTTATCTCACCACCTTCATTCACACATCTACCCACCCCCCAAACCACCCACCTCTTAACCTAAACATTACACTAAACCAATTCAACCAAAATCCAAAAATACCACAATTCCCCACATACATCTCCAGACAATTATCACTAAAAATCCTACATCAAACCTCCACTTTACAACATCAAACAAACACAAATTCTATTTATATATCCCACATTCCATTTTCATAACATAAACATAACCTTTCTTATACCATAAATTTATCTCCCCCCCTACCCCAAAACTAATTCTAAAACCCCCACCTATATAACTCCATTTACATTACACAACATTAACACCAACCTTTTCATCCACCTAACATAAAACCACTAAATCTAAAATAACCATCCTATACCTTCAAACCACATACAAAAACACCTTTCCCCAAAAACCAAAACAAAATAAAACACATACAAAATATACACAAATTATAATTTTAAATAATACCCAAAAACTCATACATAAACCTACACTCCTAAATCAACAAACAAAACAAAAACCCCCCAAAAAAAAAAACAAACTAATATATACAACATCACATAAAACTACTTCAATCCCTAAAAAAAATAAAAACAAATAAAAACCCAATAATCACCCAATTTAAAAAGAATAAACCAAAAAAAAAACATCCTATACAACCTAATTACTACTTCATAACCTCCCACACCACACAACACCTAAATACAAACCCCCCCCAATAATACACCGCATTAAACTTTCACACCTCCTCACCCAACTAAACCCACCCCTATAAAAAATAATTCAATCCCCCCCAACAATCATTCACCCTTCCAAAAAAAAAATTACAAAACCACTTATAACCCATCCCCCAAACTAACAATACTTACCCACAATCTACCTAAAACTTAACTCCTTTCACAAAAACTACATTAACCATCACATATTCCCCTACCAACTATACTAACCCCAACAAAAAAAACCCACATATAATGATTAATCTCATCTACAACACACCATCAAAACAATCCCCATTTTCCTTCCCCTCACTCTAACCTTCACAAAATCTACTACAACCACCCAATCCTCCTATACCCCTTATACTTAATCTTTTCCCCCACTTGTTACCCACATATTCCTATACAAACTAACCAATACCTAAAAACACCACTATAAATAAATACCATTACATCTCCCACGCCCATCAAAACTTCCTTCCAATACAAAATAAGCTTTCTTTACCTTACAATCATTTTCTCCCATATAAACAAAAATTCATTCCTACATACAACATTTAACAAAACCCAACACACACTTAACATATCCTTACACTCACCAACATTACCACCACACCAACGTTCCACCCTTCCCCATCCCCTCCATATACTACCATTCATATCACACTTTCCCACCACCCCCCACAATCACCTTAAAACCACCACCCTCCTTATCTTATCCCTATATATCCTTCCCAAACTACTTCAATACTTTTCTCCCCAACCCTATATATCTCACACTTCACTTCCATGCCCAATCATTCTCCTTCACCCTCAAAAATCACTCACTACATACAAACACACCCACTCCCTCACAAATAACCCACACATCCACTACACCATCAACCTTCCCACATATTTAATCCCACAATTTTCTCTCCTATACTCTTTCCTCATCTCTCCACCCTCCCTACAACCCAAAAAACCATACAAAAAAATACCCTAATTCTTCATAAACATATTCCTCTCTCAATTTACACCCACCCCAACCATAAAAATAACCCTTCCTCTATACCTATAATTCCTAACCCCATTCACTTACCTATTACACCCTATAACACCTCTCTACTATCAAACCACTCACTTTCAAAACACAAATTTAATAACCACTTTTACATACTTAATTTACTCCCATATTATCACAACTCCCTTTTACCCCTATCCACCTTCCCACACTTCCTAACCTAACCACATAATTCTTACCCATAATCCTAAAACATTCATACAATTTACACACATCCACCCATACACCCTCTACTCTTTAACCATCATGTCATTACCATAATCACCACCAACTCAACACATATTCTACCATATCACTCATTAACTTTTATCTTCATTATACCACACAACTCAAAAACCCTAAATCACTTATCCCCCACCCTTAATTACACCGCCTCTCCATAATTCATTTTTCATATATCCTATTTACCTACCAATTACCATCACTCCCCCTTTACTACAACCTTTTAACCACACCTCATTCATATAACACTATTTTACCTTTACCTACCAATTTCACAAAAACCCAAATAACCATCACAACCCCCTGTTCCACCACTGACTCAAACTACCTACAAATCTCTCACTCACCAAACTAATACATAAAAACCTCCACTCTTCAACCACATAACAACCCTTACATTCACTAATTCTTCATTCCTTTTCAATTCTCATCTTAAACTCCCCATCCATCCTTAAACTAATTTCCTCTCCACCAAACCATCAACCATAACCCATTCCCACCATTTACCCCTATCATTCTCATTCATTTCACAGTATTCTTACACAATCAATACTCCCTCCCCCCTATACCTTTCCTCCTCCCTCCCCATTCACATTATATAATAACTTTTCACTCATCACATAATCTCCCCATAAAACAAACACCCCAACTATTAATCCAGTCCAAATCTACCCCTCAAATTTACCTATTCATCACCTCCAATACTACTAATTCCCTTACCACCCTTCTATACCCCCCCCCACATCCTTCTTTATTCAACCCTACCACAACTTCATTCTTCAAACTTTCCACAAAACTAAACTCTCCCTCATTAACTTTTTTCCACCATCTCACAATAAACCCAATCCACCCCTTACCAAATTACAAAAACTCAAACAACAACTCTTTATACAACCTCCCACTTTTCACCAAACTAAAAATATTCCCACCCTAAACAACCACACACCCTTCAAAACCATACCTCTCTATTCCACATTCAACACATCCTCTTCATTACATCATCCAACAACCCCAATTCACCCCCCCTTTAAATTCATCCAAAATTACTTACCACCACACCTCATAAACACTATTCTCTTCAACTTTCCTTTTAACAATCACCTCTTAAAATTCAATCTAAATTCTATTTCCTTCCAAAAAATCACCACCTTGTTCCAATTCAACACCACCAATTTTTAAAAAATCCCTAAAATACACCCCAACTCCCTTAATCCACTCATTCTACCCAATACCCAAAAAAATACCCACATCCCCACATCCCACACCTATAAACTACCTTACACTACATATCACCCTATAAACCTACTTCCCAAACATATCCCACCCTATAAACTACTTACACACCATATCACCTAAATCCACCCTTACCATACATATAACCCACACCCTATACAAAATACTTAACCAACTATCCAACCCTATAAACACTCACCTACCACACTTATCCAACCCTTAATACCTACTTTACCACATATCACCATATAACCCCCACCTACATTACACCAACATATCCCCACCCCCTATAACCACCCTACCAACTACACATATCCACCCTCATATAATCCCTAGCCTACACAACCTTATATTTCCAACCCAATTAAAACTCCTCCTTACAACATATCCACACCATATAAACACACCCCTACCTTAACAACACCATCATCCACCTATAAAACCCTACTACAAACACCCCATATACCACCTATAAATCCAACCTTAAACATATCCCACCCTATAAAAACACCTACTTACTCACACATATTCCCACCCCCCGTAACAACACTACCTCTCCCACCTAACCATATCAAACACTACACAAACTACTTACCACACCATATCCACCCCCCATACAACCTAAAATACACACCATAATCACCATATATAACTACCTACCACAATTATCACCCTATAAAAACTAACCTTACAACATATCACCCAATAAAACCCTACCCTTACCACACATATCCACCATAAACCACTACCCTCACCACACATATCAACACCATAAAAAACCTACCCCTTATACACCAATATCCCACCCATACAACTAAAACCACACCAAATCCACCTATGAAACCTACATTACAACACATATCCCAACCATATAACTCAACACTAACTTGTACACACATATCCACCAATAAAACTACTTACCCACACCATATCACCCTATAAAACTATTCAACACCTATCCACTCCGAAAAACTCACCTTACATCACCCTCATATCCCACCTATAAAACCGACTTACAACACACATATCCCACCATAAACCCTATACTTACCACAACATATCCCACCTATAACACTACACCTTACCCAACACATATCCCACCCTTATAAAACCTACTTACCACACACATATACCACACCCCAAAATAAAACTACTTACCACAAATATCCACCTATCACCTGAACCCAACACAACACATATTCCACACCTATAAACCACACTTACACACATTTCCACCCCTATAAACTAACTTACCACACATATCCACCCTATAAACCTCCTTACCCACTATATCACCCTATAAAACCCTATCACCTACACCAATTATTCACATATAAATCCTACACTTAAATACCCCCCTTTATCCAACCACTATAAACAACCTACAATTTACCACAACATATCCACCCTATATCAACTATCATACAATATACTTATTCAAACCTCTTAAACCTTATCATAAACAAACCACATATACAACCCCAAAATAACACTTACCCTTACACAAAACTCTCCCATAATCACCTACATACCATTATAAAACTAAATTACCAACACACATCACACCCTATAACAACCTTACTCTACACAAATATACAACCCCGATAAACCTACCTTACCAACAATCACCCCTTAAACCTACTTAAAAATATCCCACCCTATAAACTACCTTACCACACTATCACCACACCCTATAATAACCCTACTTTCACCAATATACCCCACCAAAAACCTTACTCACCAACCACACTCACACCTCAAAATCCTATTACCACACATATCCAACCCCCCACCATACAACTCACCCAATAAATCCAAACTATAAAACTACCATACCACACATTTCACCCCAATAAAACAACTTCAACACATCACAAATCAACCCCCCCTATATAACCCTACTACCATCCATATCTCCACCCCTAAAAACTTACCTTACCACACATATCCACCCATATAACACCCCCTACTAACCAACACAAATTACCCCCCCTCTCAACCTACCTAACACAATATCCCACCTATAAAAACACTTAAACATCTCCCACCCCCCTAACACAAAAAACCAATACAAAACACCTATAAACCTACCATACAAACATATCAACTATAAACACTACCCTTACCACAAATAAATCCCACCAATAACAACACACCTTAAACATATCACCCCTACTAAATACTTACACCAAATCCACCCCATAAAAAACCTACCATAAAAATAATCCACCCACTTAAACTAAAAACACCTCACACCCCCCATCACACTAACCTAACCACACCATATCACCCTATAATCTATCCTTAAAACACATATCCCCCTATAAAACCCACCATACTTAAACCACATAATCACCATAACACCCCAACCTTACCACACCCATCTCCACCAATAAACTACCAACATAACTATCTCACCCCAATAAATACCCCTTTACCAACTAACCACCCTATAAAAAACTACCCTTACCACACCTATCACCCTATAAACCCCCCCAACCTTACTAACATATCCCCACCCTATAAAATAACTTAACCACCTCTCCCCCAATAACCTTACTCAAACCCAATCCACCCAATCACTCCTACTAAAACCCCAATCCACTCCCTCAAAACCTACTTACCCACATATCACCCCCTATAAACCTTACCTTACCTACACATCTCCAACCTATAAAACCCCTATACACACTAAATCCAACCCCTATACCAATCCTTAACAACCATATTCCACCTTATAACTACTTACAACCCCAATCCTCCCCCTATAAAACTATCATAACACATATCCCACCTATAAACCTACCTTACCAACCCATATCCACCCCAATAAACCTCCCTTACACAAATATCCACCCCTATAAACCTACCCTACACACATATCCACCCCTATAAAACCTACTCACCAACATACACCCTATAAACCTAACTAACACATATACCACCCTATAAAACAACCCTTACCAACATATACAACCCTAATAAACCAACCTTACCACAAATATCCCACCTATAAAAATACTACAACATATCCACCCCCTAAACCCCACTACAAAACCATCATCAACAATCCACCTAACACACTACTTAACACCATATACCCCCATAACAACTACAACCACCAAAATCACCCCACTAACCACCCTACCTTACCACATATCACCCTCAAACACCACCTTACCACAATATCACCTCCAACTACATCACCCCAATCTCCCCCAAACCCCCTACCTTCCCAAATAACCACCCTCTCACAAACCAACTTACAACCATATCACCCCCATAAACCTACCTCAACAAACCACTATAAAACTACCTTACCAAATATCCCATAACCTACACACACAAATCCACCTTAAACCAACCTTACACAATATCCACCCATAAAATACCTTACCACACAATCCACCTAACAAACCTACATAACAAACCCATAAGCCCCACCCTATAAAACTACTTACCCACGTACTCACCCCCACCACCTAACATAAACAAATATCCACCCTATAAACCCCTACCTAACACACATATCCACCTATAAATACTTACAACATATCCACCAATAAAACTACCTTACCACACATATCCCACCCTATACCTACCCACACACACATATCCACCCTATCAACTACCCCTTACTACCCCTATCACCCTATAAAAACTACTTACCACACATATCCACCCTATACCTCCTTACCACACATATCCCCCTATAAACTTACCTTCCACCATACCACCTATAAACCTACCTAACACACATATCCACCCCCTCTATAAAACCTACTTACAAACATATCCATCCTATAAACTACCCTTACCAATATTCAATCTATAAACTACCCTTACCACACATTCACCCCTATAAAAACTACCAACAAATCCACCTATCAAAAACCCCCTTAACCCACATATCAACCCTATAACCTACCTTACCACCACATACCACCCCTATAACAACCTATCATACCACACCCTATCCCACCCTAATAAACCCTACCCTCACCAACATATCACCCCTATAAGAAAACATACCTACCAACACAAATACCCTAAAAACCCCTACCTTATACACCATATCCACCTATAAACCCCTACCTTATACACATTCACACCTATAAACTCCCTACACAAATCCACTATAAACCAACCCTTACACAACATATCCACCCCTATAAACCTACTTACCACAATACATATCACACCTATAAACTACCCCTTACCAACCTATCACCAATAAAACTACCAACACACTATACCCCACCCTATAACACCTACCCTTTCCTCACACATAATCAACCTATAAAACTACCTACAAAAATATCCCACCTATAAAACTACCCTACCACACATATACTTAAAACATACACACTACACACATATTCAACCTAAAACACTACTACAACATATCACCCCTACAAACCAACCTATACACACCCAAATACCCACCCTTTAAAACTACCCTTACCAACATACCCACCCCCCCTATAAACCCTACCCTTACACACATATTCCCCACCCCTATAACCCACCTTACACACATATCCCACCTCCTACAAAACCACCTTACCAACAAATCCACCCTAAATACCTTAAAACATATCACCATATAAAACCTACCTTACCACACATATTCCACCCTATAAAACCTACTACCACACCCATATCCACCACCCTTAAACCTACCTTATCTACCCATATAACACTATAAAACCTACCATTCCCAAACATATTCCACCCTATACCACTAACCCCTCACCAAAAATATCCACCCCTATAAAACTACCCTTACTACACCTATCCACTCCTATAACCTAACTACCTTACCAACATATCCACCCCCTATAACACCTACCCCTTTCAACATATCCCCAACCAATAAAATTACATACCACATATCCACCCTATAAACCTACCTAACAACCTCTCCACCCCTATAAAACCCCTACTTAAACACCATATCCCATCCTCACAAACCGACCTTACCCACATATCACTCCCTATAAACCTACCTTACACAACTATCCCAACTATAACAACCTACTACAACACCAAATCACCTATAACAAACCCCTTACAAACATATCCCCCCCCTATCACCACCTACTTACCACAACCCCCCCATATCCCACCCTATAACCAAAACCTATCATACCAACATCTCCACCTAAAACCTACCTCACCACACATATCCACCTTAAAACTACTACCACACATATCCACCCTAAACACCAACCTATTTAAACCATATCACCCTATAAACCCTACCTTCTCACAACCATATCACCCTATAAACCCCCCTACCTTACCAACATATCCACCCCCCTATAAACCTACCTTACCACAACATATCCACCCAATAACCCCTACTACACACCATATCACACCCTATAAAACTCTTCAACACAACCCTATCCCCTATAAAACCCCTCCTTAACACATATTCCCACCCCTATAAACCTACCCCTTCCCACATATCCACCCTATAAACCCTTTCCACCCTCAACACAATATCCCCCCCCCCTATAACAACTACTACAACATATTCCACCTATAACACCTACCTTCCACACATTACCCTTCCAACTCCATAACATCTCCACCCCTTTAAAACCCCCTACTACACACATTCCACCCTATAAAACTACCTTATCACACCGCTGTCACCCCCCTATAAACTACCTTACAACAATCACCCCTAAAAACCAATACCACCAAAAACCACACCATATCAACACTACCATAACCACATATCCACCCACCACCCCCTAAACACACTCCTTACCACACCTATCCACCTATAACACTTACCCATACCCACATATCCACCCCCTATAAACCAACCCCCCACACAAATCCCCCCCTATAACAACTACCCTTACAACCCCATCATCCCCTCCCACAACCCACCTCCTTACTCCCCCCCACCAACCAAACACCCACTACCCTTACCACACCCATATCCACCCCAACACAAAACTACCACACCAAACCCCCCCACACAAAAACCCAAACCCAATATCCACTAAAACCTAACTACCATACAATTATCACCCATAAAAACCTATCATACCACACATATACCCCACCCTATAAACCTACCCACCACCACATAACCCCAACCCCCAAACACACCCAAACCAAAACACCAAACACACCCAAACCACCACTAAACACCACAAACACAAACCCACCACCAACACACAAACACCCCACACACCAACAAACACCACATACCACCCTCACACCCAACACAAACACCCCCCCAAAACCCCACCCCACACACACCACCAACCCCCCCTCCACTCACCCACCCCCTCACCCCACAACCCCCCCCACACCACACACCCCCCACCCCAACCCCCCAACACCCACACCCCCACCCAACCCACCCCACACCCACACCCCACCACCACACACCCAACACCCCACACACCCACAACCCCACCCCACACCCCCCACACCCCACACCCCCCCCACACCCCCACACCCACCCAACCCCCAACCCCACCCCCACCAACCCTCCCACACCCAAACCCCCACCCACACACCCCCACCCCACCACCCCACCCCCCCACCAACACCCACCCAACCCACCACCCACCCCACCCCAACCCCACAAACCCAACCCCACCAACCCCACACCACACCCCCCACCAACCCCACACCCCACACCCCACACCACCCCCACACCCCACACCCCACCACCACCCCCCACACCCCCACACCCCCACCCAACCCCCCCACCACCCCCCACACCCCACCACCCCCCCACACCCCACACCCCACCAACCACCCCACAACCCCCACACACCCCACAACCCAACACCCCCACACCCCCACCAACCCCCCCCCCAACCCCACACCCACAACCAACCCCCCCCACACCCAACACCCCCCCACCACCCCCCCACACCCCCCCCACACCCACTACAAACCCCACCCACACCCCACCCTCACAACCACCCAACCCCCGAACTCCCCACCACACCCCCCACCAACACCCAAACCCCCAAAACCCCCCACCCCCCCCACCCCAAAACACCCAACCCCCCACCACCACCCCCCACAAAAACCACACACCCCAACCACCATACCAGCACCCCACACAACCCAAACCACCACACCCACCCCTCAACCCTATAAACCCTACCCCTCACACCCAACATATCCACCCCCTATAACACAACATATACCAACACCCCATATCCACCCCCCACTAAACCACGACCACTTATACACATATTCCACTATAAACCCCTACAACTTATCAACACATATTCACCCTTATAAACCTACCTTACACACACATATCCACCCCCTCCTAAACACATACCCTTACCCACACCCAATATCCCCACCCCTATAACACCTACCCTTAACTAACACCATATACACACCCTATAACCACCCTACATCGCTATCTCTCTACGCTGTCATCACAGCAAAACACCTACCCACCTTACCAGATCTCTCACCCCCCCTATAAACACCAACCATGTGCACACATCTCTCTACACTTATCCACCCCACCTATACCACTACCACACCCACACCAAATATCCACCCATACTAAACCCCAACCTACAACACTCCATAACCACCTATAACCACACCCAACCTAACCACACCCCCCACCCAAATCCCCCCCCCCTAAAAAACCCCTACCTACCCACACCATATACACACCCATACACCCCACACACCATACCCACACCCACATCCACCCAAACAACTACCACTTCAAACCAAAACCCACCCCCCACAAAACACCCCCCAACCCCTAACACCCCCCCCCCCATATCCCAACCCCTAAAAACACCCATACCTTACCCCCCCCCCCAACCAATACAAACAAACCCCCAACCAAACCACCCACCAAACCTACCCCCAACCCCACCACCACACCCCCCCCACCCTCTCGACCAACAAAACCTTTAAAAAAACAAACCCACCCACCTACACATAACCCCACACCCACCCAAACCCAACACAATAAAATACAAACACCAAACCCCCAACACACCAAACCACAAACTCCTCCAACCACCCCCCAACCAGAACAAACCCACCACCCAACAACTCCAACACCAAACACCCATAAACACACCACATAACACCAACACAAACCCACTAAAACCACAACACCCCCACCCCCACAACTCAACAATAACCAAAAAAAACCCTACACATAAAACCCCATACCACCACATAACAAAACCAACTACAAACCAAAAACCCAAAACAAAACACACACTACAACCTCAACATCACAACCCCCAATAACCACAAACCAACAAAAACCCAACCCCCCACCACCCCACTCTCCACACCCCAAACAAACCCCCGGGTGGCCACACCCTGACACTGAGCTGCAGCACGGGGGCCAACCACCATGGACTACTGAGACTGCGCAAGCGCCCTCTAAACTCACCCTCGACCTCTAGAGCTGCTAGCGCGGGGGCACAACACCCTGATAACTGAGTGCAGGCCCAGGGGCCATACACCCCTGACACTGAGCTTGCAGCGTGAGGGGCCAACACCCTGACACTGTGCTGCAGCACGGGGGCCAAGTCACCAATGGACACGGAGCTGCAGCAGCGGGGGCCAAAACCATGGACATGAGCTGCCAGAAGAGCGGGGCCAACACCCTGAACACTGAGCTGCAGCGCCGGGGGCCAACTCCCTAGAACCCTGAGCTGCAGAGCGGGGGCCAACTCACTGACAAATGAGCTGCAGCGCGGCGGCCCAACACCCTGACACACTGAGCTGTCAGCACGGGGCCACACCCTGTCACATCGAGCTGCAGTGTGGGGGCCAACACCTCTGATCCATGAGCTGACTCACCCGCCAGAGAGGACACAACGCACTGACTCACTCCTGAGATGCAAGCGCGCGGAGGGCCCACAAACACCCCTCACACTGAGACTCGACTGACGCGGGGGCCAGCAAATGAGACTATACTGAGCTGCTCGCGCCTCATATCCCCCCTGACCAACTGAGCTGCAGACGCGGGGGCCAAACACCCTCTGTCACTGAGCTGCAGCGCCAAACCCCACCTGACACTGAGCTGCAGCGCGGAAGGCCAACACCCTGACACTGAGTTGCTACCTCCACCACCACCCATACGCACTCAAAAAACCCAACGCAAGGGGGCCAAACACACCTGGGGACACTGAGCGGCAGACGTCGGTTGGCCACACCCTCGACAAGAGCTTGCCGCGCGGGGAGCACCACACCCTGAAACTGAGCTGCAGCGAGTGGGCCAAACAACCCTGATACTAACTGGACGGACATCCGCGGGGGCCAACACCACTGACATGAGCTGCAGCATGGTGGCACACAAAACACCCTGGACAAAGAGTGCCAGCGCAGGGCGCCAACACTCCTGACACTGAATCAGACAGTCGCGTTTAACATGTCAGGTTCCTCGCCTCCATGGTCAGACCAAAGAGAACGCTGAGAGCCACAGCTGGTCAATGACGCTTTCCAGTGATGAGTTGCTGCCAGATTGCTGCAAAGATGGTACGGACAAGAGGCGGGACTCGGGTAGGCTAGAGGTAGGCGATCTCACGCCTTAGGGCGCCTACCTCTGCCTATCCTAAGGGGATCGACGTCAGGCCGAACCAGCCGGGCTCCAGGCCAGCTGCCATGGACTGACGCGCCGAGCGGATTACTCTTTGAACCGCTCTGCGGAGCAGAGAGCACGAGGCTATCCCTGCCCCGCAGAACTCAGAGGAGTAGAGACCCCGCTCCCGGCGATCGCTGTATCCTCCGGTTAACAGCCACGGGTACGACACAGCGGGGACCAGCGGGCCCACATAGCGATGTAGTACCACCGACCGATAGAGCCCCCGTGCGACTCAAGCTGCCGCTACTTCCGTCGCAATGACGTGATGTTCATTCGCGACGCCTGCCTCTACCTCGGGCGCACCAAGCGCAGTCACAGGACGTGCGCAACCGAGGAGACTTGCCTCGGAGGAGCGCGGCGGCTGATAGAGGACAGAAAGTGGGAGCGTACCGACAGCTCTCGGGAGCATAGGTAAAGGAGAGAGTATTAATAATGTTGTTATTTTTGCACTGCCTAGTGGCCCCCCTATATGACCACTCATGCTGCCCATCACGACAATGCACTGCTGTGCCCACCTATAAGACCGCCTGAGCCACCCCATACGCTCCTAAACCTGTTGGCACCCTATATGCTGAACATGAGCCACACTATACGCATGACCTGTAGGCCCCTAATATGCCATACACTGAAGCCCCTATATGCCTCACTGAGACATACAATACGCTGTGGCCCTATATGACTGACCTGAGCCCTATACGCCTCCTGACAGACACCATTACGACTGCCATGATGACCCCACCTATAAGCTTCTGTGGCCCCTATAAAGCCTTTTGAGACACCATACGCACTGTGGAGCCCCATACGCCCTGACTGTGCGCTCTATATGCTGCCTGTGGCCCTCCTATATGCCCTGCCTGAGCCCCAATTACAGCCTGCTGTGGCCCCTATACATGCTGTGGCCCTATACACCCTGCCTGTGGCCACCATACGCCTGGCCTGGGGCCCCCTTATATGCCTGCCTGGGCCCCCAAACAGCTGCTGCTGGCACCCATACGCATGCCTGTGCACCCATAAAGCCTGCCTGTGGCCCCTTCGCCTGCCTTGAGCCCCCCATACGCCTGCCTGTAGGCCCCATAAGCCTGACCTGTGGCCCCATACTCGCCTGACAAGTGTGGCCAACATACGCCTGCCTGAGCCCCATACGCCTGCCCTGTGGCCCTCCATACGCCTGCCTGAGCCCCTCCATAAGCACCTGCCTGTGGACCCCCATAAGCCTGCATGTCCGGCCCCATACGCCTAGCCCCTGAGACCCACCACATACGCCTGGCCAGTAGCCCCCCATACGCCTGCCTGTGGCCCCCATACGCCTGAACTTTGTGCGACCCATTATACGCCTGCCTGCACCCTGCCCCATAACGCTGCCCCCGGACTGGCACACAATAACGCTCTGCTGTGGCCCCTTACGGGCCTGCCTAGTGAGCCCACATTAAGCCTGCCCTCTGTGGCCCCCATACGCCTGCCCGAGGCCCCTATAGACACGCCTGTCTGAGATGCCCTTTACGGATGCTTTGAGCCCTATACGCCTGCCTGGGTCCCATATGACTGCTGTGGCCCATAGCTACTATACCTGCCTGAGCCACTATATGATTTATACTGCTGTGTGTCCCTATAATTACCGGCTGAGCCCCTATAGCTATATAACCCTGCCTGAGTGCCCTTATTACCTTGGGCCTTGATGTTATGGCCCCCCTAATATATCACAATATCCGGCATGGAGTGTCCTATATTCTATATAAACTGCCGTGAGTGCCCCATATATCTATATAACTCCTGCCTGGGGTGATACCCTCATGTCTATATACCTGCCTGAGAGTGACCCTATGTCGTATTACCTGCCTTGAGAGTGGACCCTATGCTCTCATATACTCCTGCCTGAGACATATGACCCCTCTATCTTATCTACCTTGCTGACGAGTGCTACCATTATTCTATATACCTACCCTGACGTGCCCTATATTTACTATACTAAACCTGTCTAAAGGGACTATTACATAATGCCCTGCACTGACCTGATGAGGGATATCTAAATATCTGCCTATATGAGGGGACTTATATACCTATAATTAAGGAGTTACTGAGAAATGTGAGGATTACTAAGAGATATTAGTGCCCCAAGTTTGCCAGGGACGAGTCTTGGCCCGGGAGCAATAGCGAGAAGGTTGTGGACCGGATGGAGAGAATAAAGGGAAAGTGAAATGACGCTGAGTCAGAAATGATGTCTCCGGTGGACTCATGTAATACTGTAAACTGCAGTGTAATCACTTATATATGTCTGCAGAAGTACTAACAATAGAATCAACGCTAGTATCCTTACCATCTATACTGGTCATGTTTGGCTGTGGTATATGTCTGTAGCGCTGTGTACAGCTGTATAGTCACATGTGGGAGTGTGGGTCACGGTCAGGGTCTGGCAGGATTATTTGAGACTTAAGTAGGAATAGTTTCGAGAGTCTTGGGTTTTGTAGGAAGGGTTTTTAGTAAATCAAATTCATCAGTAAGGATTTGCTCCATGTATCGGTGATATATTTGGTGTATCGGTTATTTAGGGGGTTTGTCCCACTGTCATATGGAGGGGAGCGGATTTGAAAAGTAGATTTGTCAAGGTGCTGATTTTCATTGTGCAAGGCGACTGCTGAGGAGATGGACCCCCCCCTCCGAACTCCGGCAACAACAACAGGGTATCATTTGTGGCATATCATGCTGTAACCTAATTAGCTTGACCAGGAAACCTGGCACACAGGGCTCTATCCCGAGAGGAATTAGTGTGTGTTGGTGGGACATATCTTTTTTGGAGCCAGCTAAGGGGCGGGGGAGGGGCTTGCCATTGGATGCACTATGCATTGCTGGCACCAACAAAATCGATTGGTCCGCCTGGTTACGGGGAGGTATCAGAACCTACGTACAGATGCTCAGACCACATGTGCTGCACACTGCATGATGTATTTTGTCCCTTAGCATGGCTGTAAGCCACGAAGAGGATAATGCCCTCTATCTTAAAGAATGATGCACAAGTAAGCCACAATCAGTTTGCTGAAGACAAGCACAGGATCTAAGGACAATGGATTACTGGAACCATGTCCTGTATGCTCTGATGAGACCAAAGATAAACTTATAGTGGTTCGATGGTGTCAGGCTTGTGTGGTGGTAACCAGATGAGTGAGCGGACAAAGCACAAGTGTCTGTCTGCCTGCAGTCAGGACATCGGTGGTGGGTGGGTCATGGTTTGGGGCACCACCCTGCATGAGTGCTGACCGACTGTGGGGAGCTACAGTTCATTGAGAGGAACCATGCAATACCAACATGTAGTGTATGCAGAAACTGCCCAAATTGTTCTCATATATATCAGTACGTTGTCAAGTATCTACAAACTATTCACTGCATGAAAACATATCTTGACCAGAAACCTACATTTTACTATAATATAGATTGATTAAAAATAGTAAACATTAACCAATTCCAAAAATGCAAATATTATCATGTGGTTCTTCAGTTATACTACTCGAGGGATGACTCAGGTGACCCATACCCTTATATCTAGCCTTGCTGTATTTTCAACAGGGATATAGGCTCGGGATTTTTCTCGATACAACATCATTGAGTCTATCTTAATAACTTTACTGTCCCCTAATGAACCTTCTTCTGAAGGGGGAACACGTCGGGTCTTTTTTATAATTAAGACATGCCTATGATAGAGGGATGTGACTCGTACATGGAGTAAGGGTTTTCTATAGGGTTTCCCGCTCTAGTGCGAGAAGCCCTTTTCAGAGGCGATTACCCGCACAAGTTTTTAGAGCAGGGTGTGTTGTAGGAAGCTGTTAACGTTATGAAAACAAGTGGGAAAGCCGCCTCACATATTATGTAAGCCACTCCGGGGGCCCATCATGCACCGTATGACGTCAGAGGAGACGTTTACATTAATTGAAATCAAAGAGCAGGTACACAGCTTACAGATGGAGTTCCCAATTACAGATAAAAATCCAGCTTTTATGGCATACAAGTTTAAAAAACAGTAAACACCAGGTGTCATGTGGTGCTAATCGCGTTTTCGGGTCGTGACTCTCCCCCACCTTATCATAGAATAAACAGGAGTGCAACCACAACTTTGCACAATATATAGCTACATAACACATTAAGATACATTATACTCAACTGTGATCGCGGTGTAGCTCAATGCCCTGGAAACCATTCACCGTCACTTCCGGACGCTGCGCATCAAGGTCGGAAATTGACGTATCTGACATGCGCTCTCATTCGCTAACTCCAGGACACAGGCTGGTGAGAGCAAAGAAGGAAGTGCAAGAATAGCAGTTACCGTTGTCTATGATACACATGATAAGCGGCACGCTGTGAGCTGCCGAGAATATTGGTAGTTTACTGGTGCCACAGTAGTGCCAAAAGATGTTTCGGACCTAGGTTGGAATATATTTATGATTCACACCGCATGGTGAGCAAGTATCAAAGACACAAAACCACCGTACAAGACAAACAAATGAAAAATAAATAAATAAATGCATTGATAATACTAGGTGATCAGAGATATAAGAGGGTAACAATACAGGACAACAGGGGGAACAACCATTAAGAAAAACAAACTGTGTACAAGTAAATATAGACAAAATACATAAAGTACTAATAAGCAAAACTAATAATGAGAAAAAATCGTCACATACTATAGGCTCAAAAGTTACATGATTGAAAGATGTATAAAGAATGAAGCTTGATCTCCATAATAATATTGAAGTGATACGAAGTATTCTGATTCTTTATTATATATATGACAATAATTACCAGCATGTCATATTTCATTGCGCGTTGCATGGAAGACAGATTGACACTAAAAGAATAAAAAAAGGATGTTCTTGAGATAAGAAAATGAAAATAGGAATGGATAGATCAATGATAATCCTATGTGTCTAGGGGATAGGAAAGAGACACATCGTTGGTTTAATAGTCTGTGTTCTCCCTTCTTATATGATTTGGTAACTAGTATCATGCGTTTTGACTGTATACTTTCCTTTTTTTTTTTCATATATTCAAATGGCTTTTATTAAAGAGAAAACGTAAACATTTACGCAGCTTAACATTTCTTAAGGTGAGAAAATATAAGTGTAGAACAATCAAAACTCAAAGTAATTGGTCAACAATAAGTTATTTAGAGACATAGCCATAGGTTGAATTAAAGGAGAAATGAATATGAACCTAAAAGCAAGGCAATTAGTTTATCAATTCCTTAATACCCAGAAGAAGTTCACAAACTATGGAGATTCACACAGGGCAGAGAGAATAACATAACAACATCCAAAAAAACATAATAAAACTCAATGCTCCCGCCACGCCGGCAATGCATCGAGGAGGCGCTGAAGGTTGCTCCCCGGGTGCGGGGATTTCCATTGCTCCTTTAGTTCGCAAAAGAAGGAGGGACTTTTGTGCATAGCAAGATTGACCCTTATTGCAAACTTTGTACCAAACCTCCCCACCCATTGCATAATACTATAGTATACATGTAAAGATAGTAGGTCAGCAAATAAATCAAACTTCTAGAACATTTGAGAAGTACAAAGGAGGTACAACGCCAATATGAGAGTAGACCATAGCAACCTAGAACACTAGCAGCCGGCGTGTTCTGCAATGAGTATAAAGTGGGCTGCGTATTACACCATCCCCATCCATTCACATCTTCCCATCTCCTCCCCCCAGAAAGAAAAGGGGGGAGAAGAGGCTGGGGAGATCCTCTCCTTGAGTGACATCAGGGCCCTATAAAGAACACTTTTACAAAAAAGTTGATTACACGATGATACATGAAAAACAAGGACATAAAACACTCAGAGACCTTATGACTATAACACAACACTCACTCCACCTCATATTAGGACACAACAAATAAGGCACACTACCAAAAAGAGAGAAAAAACAAAAGGGGGGGGGGAGGGCGGAGAGAATGGAACTAGTTACAGAAATGAATAAGCATATCGTTATACTCAGGAAGTGGCAGAGATGTATCAAGGGGGAGTCCTAATGGACAAGAGATCATCCTGCTGAACCATATTCTGCGGACACCGGTGTGCCTGTTCAGGAGTTCGAAGCCATCAATTCCTCCATTCTTTGGCACAAAAATTAATTTCACACAAACACATTATTTTTAAGTTTTTGTCTTTTAATGTGGTTTAGGTCTTTGATACTTGCACATGCGGTGTTAATTGGGTATTTGCCACGATCTCATTTCCATCCCCTCCTGTATTCTGTCTTCTGCTCTGTTGTGCTTCAGAAGGGGGCGTGTGTGATTTGTTTGAATTGCATATCATGTGACCCAGCAGGATGACATCACCAGGCCTTTCCTCTCTGTAGTCAAAGAAAGGTCTGTTTATGTAAAGAGCTGTGAGTAGCTGAGAGGTAAAGTTTTTGCCTCCAGGCACAAGGGTCCTAAGTTCAAATCCCTGCAGGAACCAAACCTGTGAATTTTTTTCTCTATTTATCAATGCACAGACCTGATTGAGGTTTCTTTTTTACTTATTTGCACTGTTTGGCTAATTACTAAAAAGTACAGAGGACGGGAGTAGAATGACAGCACCTGGGGTTTGAACACTCAGTAGCTGCCTGAGAGGAGAGGTGATGTCTGAGCATGTGCGACCAGGACTGAGGAGCTCTCAGCCCTGGTCGTATCCCCTGGAGATGAGCTGTAAACAATGGATCACTAAAGGAGCAGCTAAAACAAAAACGGTGCAGAATTTTTAACAATGATGAATGGTGAAAATGTTTATTATTCAATTTGCGAGCTTCTCACGTCAATTTTACTTCGTGGCAAAACCCCTTTAATCATAAATATATTCCACCAGGTCCGAAACATCTTTTTGGGCTATTGTGACACCAGTAAACGTACTAATATTCTCGGCAGCTCACCAGCGTCCGGTTTAATTTTCATAGACAACGGTAACGCTATCTTCACTTCCTGCTTTGCCCTCACCAGGCTGTGTCCTGGAGTTAGCAATGTGCATGACATAACGTCATTTCCGCCTTGATGCGCAGCGTCCGGAAGTGCCAGTGAGGTTTCCAGGGCATTGGAGCTACACGCGACACAGGTGAGTTTAATGTTCTTAATGTGTATGTAGCTATATATTGTGCATGTTTGGTGCACTCTGTTATGCTATGAGTAAGGGTGGAGTCTCACCCGAAACGCGTTAGCACGCACAGACTCCGGGTGTTGCTGTTTTTAAACGGTATGCAATAAAAGCTGGATTTTTATCTTCAATTGGGAATCTCCATCTTTATGCTGTTACCTGCTCTTTATTTCTATATGTGTGTAGGAAGAGCATAGGCTTCACTTGGCCATCTTGACCTCTATATCCCTGTATCCTGTGGACTGCTTTATCTTGCATTTTGGCCGTTATCCCATGGATTTTGTCATTGGTAAAAAGTAGGGTATTATACCCACGTTTCCTCTAAGCTTGTATGTGTAAAAAGCATTTGTATTGATATCTGAAGAACCACATGATATTATTTGCATTTTTGAATTGGGCTTAATGTTTCTTTTTTAATGAAATCTATTTATTAAAAGTTATGTTTTAGTCAAGATATTTTTTCAGCGCAGTGATTACCAACATGTGCTGTGACATCCTGAAGCAGAGCATGACCCCCCTCCCTTCTGGGCCATAGGCCAGGTTCTAACATGATAACGACCCCAAACACCTCCAAGACCCCCACTGCCTTGCTGAAGAGACTGAGGGTGAAGGTGCTGGACTGGCACAGCGTCTCCAGACCTAACCCCTATGGAGCATCTGTGGGGCCTCCTCAAACGGAGGGTGGAGGAGCACAAGGTCTCTAACATCCTCGAGCTCCGTGATGTTGTCATGGAGGAGGGAAGAGGATTCCAGTGGCTGCAACCAGTGAAGCTCTAGTGACCTCCAGGCCCAAGAGAGTTAAAGGAGATGTCTCACTACAGGCTTTCAGCCTACCTCAGTGTGTCTGGCACCATAGGATTTTTGAATTCAGGGGCGTGCTTCTTGTCTGCCTCTTCTCCTCCCCCTTCCTCCCTCCCCTCAGCACACAGACAGCTCTCCTCCTCTGACTGCAGTAACTTCTATACAGCAGGGGGAGGGCGAGGGGGTTTGCTGCCAGAGTTAACCCTGTGTATGCCTGCCTAGATCTGCTGCTCACTGCTGGATCAGTTGCACTGTGCTGCTGTGGCCGAGCTCTTGCTGCTCCTCTCTACAGAGTCAGGAAACAGCAGGGAAAGGGCTGATCTATGAGTGGCTATGGAGCCAGAGGTCTGTGAAGCTGTGTATGCTAATAGCAGAGCAGGGGGGGGGGGATGCAAGTGTTCCTATACCCCCTACTTAGCATACAAATCTTCACGGACATCTCAAGCAACAACAAACACAAACACTGTCCTCCCATCAGAACAGACATAGGGCAGCTGTGAAGTGTGTTACTATTATCACCATGTGTTACTAATACAGCAGAGCAGGGAGGGATATGAACCGTTCAAATGCCCCCCTGATATGTTCTATTAGTATAGTCAAAGCTCCATAGACACATCATGATTATAGTAACACACTTCACTGCTGTCACATCCTACTGACCACATCAGCCTCACCTCTGCTCTCTTCAATCTGTGTAGAGAGCAGGAGGGAGCAGGCACACACAGGGTTAATCCAGGCAGCACAGCTACACAGACACAGAAGCCAGAGCCGTCCCCCTCCCTTCCCTTACACACAAGCCCATACTGTGCGGGAGGGGCTCTGTGCTCTGACCTGTATTGAGAAGCTGATGAGTCACCAGCACTGGCAGCCAGTGAGATAAAAATCAACAGGTCAGTGGCTATAGTGATTTGAGGAGCTGATGCACTACTACTAACAGGGATAACTGAAAATCAGTAGGACATTTGTAATGAACATATATTGCAAAGCTGCTTGTTTTTTTAAAGATCTTTTAATTAAAACCCAATCATTGTATCAAGACAACCCCTTTAAGGCTGTGCTGGAAAATAATGGAGGCCACACGAAATACTCACACTAAGGGCACAATTTGTCCATTGTCTCTTAGGGGTGTACTCACTTTTGATGTCACTTAGGGGTACTCCCCTTTTTGATGGTCACTTGGCAGGGGTGTACTCAAACATTGATTGTCGTCTTTGCGGAGTGTACTCACTTTTGCGGTCTCTTAGGGTGTCCCTCAACTTTCGTACCCAAAAAGACATTTTTAAATGCTCTTGGTTCCCCTTCCCCGACATTGGATTCACAGCCGGGGCACTGACTACTGTACATTGTATCACTTAGGGGTGTCCTCACTTTTGTGGTCTCTTAGGGATGTCCTCACTTTCGTCCCCATAGACATTGATGCTGTGAGTTCTCCCCTGTGATACAAGCCGGGCACTGACTACTTTACATTGTATCACTTAGGGGTGTCCTCACTTTTGTGGTCCCCTTAGGGTGTCCTAAACTTTTGTCCCATAGACATTAATGCTGTGAGTTCTCCCCTGTGATACAAGCCGGGCACTGACTACTTTACATTGTATCACTTAGGGGTGTCCTCACTTTTGTGTTCTCTTAGGGATGTCCTCACTTTCGTCCCCATAGACATTGATGCTGTGAGTTCTTCCCTGTGATACAAGCCGGGCACTGACTACTTTACATTGTATCAAAGTGTCAGATCCTCAGTGTTGTCCCATGAAAATATAGAATACTATATTTACAAAAATGTGAGGGGTGTATTTACTTTTGTGGGATACTGTAGTTCATCATGACCAGCAAGAACTCCATCACCACTGGGACCACAAAGAACTCCATCAACACCACAAACCGCTCCATCTGTTACTACCATTAATTCAATGACCACCATCACCATGAACTTTATCATCTCCATTACCAGCCATGACCACCAGCAACTCCATCTAACCTTTCACCACCATGAGGTCCACCATGATCCTTAGCACTGATACAGTGGCAAACATCTCAATGAGGTTCCTGGTGGTGTTAGTGGTGATACATAGACTGACCTAGTGGTAGTGATGATGGTCAGAGAGGAGACAAAGTTAATCAATAAGCTCTACAATGACCTTGATCTCCATAATTACCATAATCTCCACCAAAACTAAGACCATTGACACCAGTAGGAATTGTCTTTGTCACCGTACGATTACCAGCATCGACCGTCACATCTATAACAATTACTGACTAATCAGGAGTCTTTACGAGTCGCTTTTTGCTATAATTCAGTTCTGTACCAGTTCTGGGAAGACGTTATGACTTGTGTTGATGTTGGACCTTCTCAGAGAGATGTGTGGATTATAGTGTCAGGGATCCATTAAAATCAAGCAGCTGCTCATAACTCAATAGTGCAAGCGTAGATGAAAAACTTCTTATATTCTATCACAGATAATATTCGTCTTTCTCCACTCATGAGACTTCTCTTCTCCTTCTCCTCTCCGGCCTCCTGCCCTGATCACTTCCTCATAATTCCCTAATTCCAGTAAAACATTACACGAGACAGAGAAGCTGGATTTTCAGCTTCATTCAGAGATCAGGTTATAGCTGCTGCCCATAGTGGTCTATGAAGAGGGGAGGGGGAAAGAGCAGCTCAAGAGAGCGACACACAAAGAGACAGACACTGCTGCTCCTTCTAGTAAGTGTTCTACTATCTCATATACAGGTAGAGTACGTGTCACGGACAGGTACTGGATCTTCTATGCCAGATGTGATTTTGGCGAGAAGTGAAATCCAAGGATCCCCATGGTCTTCATCCTTAAAGTTTGTGTGTTTCCTTGTACTTTCAGTTTCTCAGTTCCTAAAATCCAGGGGCGTTTCTTCCCCTCCCAGCTGGGTGTTTCCTCACTGAAGGGGGATGACATCACCCCACCCCCCCTTCTCTGTTCATGCTCACTCCCGAGTCAGTGTGCTCTCCCCCCATCTCTATCTGAGTCCACATGTCACTGTGTCCTTCCTCTCCCTATGCAGTCTTATTTTGTAAGAGCTGTTTGTTTACATACCTCAGCCCTGCATTCAGTCTAGACAGTCTTCTATGAACTCAGAGCACTGATCTCTTCTCCTCTCACAGCTGGAGGTTTGTTACAGTTGAATCCAGTCTTCTATGAACTCATCCAGAACAGCACAGATCTGTCTCCCTTCTATGTTTACAGGCAGCAGCAATAAGGCACCGAGCACAATTCTTCTGTTTTCTGATTGAAGAAGCAGCTGCAGGGTTACTGTGGAGCTGCTGGCTGTGCAGAGTGAAATGTTGCCGGCCCCTTATTCTGAGTAAGAGAGGCAGGA
The DNA here is from genome assembly GCA_025379985.1 of Phyllomedusa bahiana. Taxonomy (NCBI): domain Eukaryota; kingdom Metazoa; phylum Chordata; class Amphibia; order Anura; family Hylidae; genus Phyllomedusa; species Phyllomedusa bahiana. Next base: position 26,414 of record JAODAL010016985.1, read on the forward strand.
ATGCGCGCTCCCGAGAATACGACCGGGGGCCGGACAGAATGTAAATTAGTAGAGCCGTCAGCCAATGAAATGAAAGGAGGCGCGATCCGACCGGCACTGGGGAACAGTGTTTACAGAAAATGAAGATAGGGAAGACTGTGAAAACAAGACAGCTCTGCCAATGACATCCAATTACAAAGTTGCTTGTTTTCACTGTCCCCTTATTCTGAACACCATTTAATGTAGTGATACAACCCTTTTAAGAATTTGACTACACTGCAGGGAACTCCCAGGACGCTACCCTTAATACAGTCAGTTGTCATGGCTGGCATGAAGACATGAAACAGAAGAGTCAGCCAGAGGTGTAGTTTGGTCACAAGACGGCCAGGGCAGGCCAAATTCAGTCATAAAAGGGTCAAAGGCAGGAGGTCAGGACAGGCGGAGGTCACTCCTAAATGGGTCAGGAATAACCAAAAGTCAATACTGGAAAATGTCCACACTAATACTTGCTAACGGCATCTAAAATACACCAACAACTTGCAAGGATCAAGTGGAGGAAGAGCCTCCCTAGGAAGATGCTGAGGCAGGGACCCAACCAAGGGACAGGCACAAGACAGAGAACGTGCATGGCTGAAGACACCAGCCACAACCCGGCCTTTCCTCTTTGCAGCTGCTTTCTCCTCCTCCCCCTCTCCTCTTCATAGACTTCTGTAGGCTTTAGCTGTCACCTGCTCTCCTGTTAAGCTGATGATCCATCCTCATGTGCATGTATTGTATCAGTGCGAGAGGCAGAGGGAGGAGGAGAGGAGCCTAATAAGTGGGAAAGAGGCTTTTATTTTCTGCAATGTTTGCAAAACTTCATTTCTTGGCTTTAACTATTGATTTCACTTTGTTTCTGATCAGAGGTTAATGTTCCTGAGCTCTACATGTGATGAGAAATCAGGATAGTATAATGGGATTTACAGCCCAGGACACCAGTACAAACCTGCACTGAGATATGGAGAGTGCTGGTCTTACACCACCATAGAGCTGATCTCCTGGTTTTCAACTCAATAGGACTTCTATACACACACCTTAGATCTAGGTCTATGACAGGATAGATACAAGGGGGTGACATGAACGAATGGGGCGGCGCCAGAAGTCTGACGTCTTTTCAGCCCGAGATCTAGCGCAGCCTCGTTCGCTATATTTGTAACCAGGCGCACTCCAGTATTAGGCGCATTATTGGGCACCCGCGGCACTTTATAATGCGCCTGAGATGGGGGTGAGGGGCGTGCGGGAGGCGTCACACTACAACCGTACGAAGCTGCAGATTTATAGCTTCAGACAAATCCCGGCCATTACTGCTGGGACAGGGAGAGACCTTCACAAGAGGTCACCTGAGCCTGAAGTGTCGCTTTGTAGCTAGAAAGCGCTAAATCTATGACCGGCAGGAGAACAGGTTCAGAGACTCAGGCACATTCTACACTAATAATGGGTGCAAAAAAAAATGGCTCCTGGGTGCCAAAATACAGACATGTCACCCTAGATGCTTGGACTTTGCCTGTAATCCCAGTATGGGGGAGCAGGCATATCAGTAACGGATCAGTGGCTCTCCCTACAGACAAGGATGATATTCAACCCTTTGTCCTACATTTTCTACACTGGCTACTACTGTAACAAATCCTCAGCTGAGAGCAGGACTAGCTATATACAATGTATCAGTCTGGAGTCCAGTCTGTTTAGCTCACAGAGCATTGTCTATACTGGATACAACTGTAACAAATCCTCAGCTGAGAGCAGGACTAGCTATGTACAATGTATCAGTCTGGAGTCCAGGCTGTTTAGCTCACAGAGCATTGTCTACACTGGATACAATTGTCTCCACTTCTCAGCTGAGAGCAGGACTAGCTCTGTACAATGTATCAGTCTGGAGTCCAGGCTGTTTAGCTCACAGAGCATTGTCTGCACTGGATACAATTGTCTCCACTTCTCAGCTGAGAGCAGGACTAGTATGTACCCAATGTATCAGTCTGGAGTCCAGGCTGTTTAGCTCACAGAGTATTGTCTGCACTGGATACAATTGTCTCCACTTCTCAGCTGAGAGAAGGACTAGCTATGTACAATGTATCAGTCTGGAGTCCAGGGTGTTTAGCTCACAGAGCATTGTACAACTGTCTCCACTTCTCAGCTGAGAGCAGCACTAGCTATGTACAATGTATCAGTCTGGAGTCCAGGCTGCTTAGCTCACAGAGCATTGTCTAGACTGGATACCATTGTCTCCACTCCTCAGCTGAGCGCAGGACTAGCTATGTACAATGTATCAGTCTGGAGTCCAGGCTGTTTAGCTCACAGAGCATTGTCTACACTGGATACAATTGTCTCCTCTTCTCAGCTGAGAGCAGGACCAGCTATGTACAGGGTTATTGCCTCTATGTAAACATCATTGTTCTCATTCACTGACAGCAGGCAAAGATCAGGCACAGATCAGTGATTAATCATAGCACATGCTGATTCTAGCTTGTAATCTTTTTACTGATGACACAAGATCAACCACATGTACATCCCTGATCACAGCTACTCATCTCCTAGTTTATGACCTCGTGAACCCATCCATCAGTAACCAATAAAAATAGAAGTGTCAGCCTGACATGTACCTGCCTGATCATTTTATATAGAACATGTATTTCAGGAATTACAACTCCAGACTGTTACATTGTGCATAGCTGGTCCTGCTCTCAGCTGAGAAGTGGAGACAATTGTATCCAGTGCAGACAATGCTCTGTGAGCAAAACAGCCTGGACTCCAGACTGATACATTGTACATAACTAGTCCTGCTCTCAGCTGAGAAGTGGAGACAATTGTATCCAGTGTAGACAATGCTCTGTGAGCTAAACACCCTGGACTCCAGACTGTTACATTGTGCATAGCTAGTCCTGCTCTCAGCTGAGAAGTGGAGACAATTGTATCCAGTATAGACAATGCTCTGTGAGCTAAACAGCCTGGACTCCAGACTGATACATTGTACATAGCTAGTCCTGCTCTCAGCTGAGAAGTGGAGACAATTGTATCCAGTGTAGACAATGCTCTGTGAGCTAAACACCCTGGACTCCAGACTGATACATTGTACATAGCTAGTCCTGCTCTCAGCTGAGAAGTGGAGACAATTGTATCCAGTGTAGACAATGCTCTGTGAGCTAAACACCCTGGACTCCAGACTGTTACATTGTGCATAGCTAGTCCTGCTCTCAGCTGAGAAGTGGAGACAATTGTATCCAGTATAGACAATGCTCTGTGAGCTAAACAGCCTGGACTCCAGACTGATACATTGTACATAGCTAGTCCTGCTCTCAGCTGAGAAGTGGAGACAATTGTATCCAGTGTAGACAATGCTCTGTGAGCTAAACAGCCTGGACTCCAGACTGATACATTGTACAGAGCTAGTCCTGCTCTCAGGTGTTTCTAGGATACCTAAGGAAGTGACACTATGACGCCTCGCACTACATGTGACCCTTCTCTTCTGGGACGCGGTGTCCTTCGTGAGCCGGACGTCCAGTCGACGCGGACCATGTTTGTCCTGATGATTTAATTCCTTCCTGACATCTTAGGTTTTTCGGGAAATCTCGTGTCAATGTTTTCAGAAAATGAAGGAAATGACCAAATCCTCCGATCTGCATAAGTCAATAGGAAACAGTTGTTTGGAGAACAATATCCGGGGATCGCACTTCCTATTGGCTGCAGCACAAATCCAAAGTCAGACGGCAAAACCGTCAGCAGAGACCCCCAACAACAAAACTATTCACAGAGACCCCCAACAACAATGCTGCCAGCAGAGACCCCCAACAACAATGCTGCCAGCAGAGGCCCCCCAACAACAATGCTGCCAGCAGAGACCCCCAACAACAATGCTGCCAGCAGAGACCCCCAACAACAATGCTGCCAGCAGAGTGCCCCCAACAACAATGCTGCCAGCAGAGACCCCCAACAACAATGCTGCCAGCAGAGGCCCCCCAACAACAATGCTGCCAGCACAGACCCCCAACAACAATGCTGCCAGCAGAGGCCCCCAACAAAAATGCTGCCAGCAGAGACCCCCAACAATGCTGCCAGCAGAGACCCCCACACATGCTGCCAGCAGAGACCCCCAACAATGCTGCCAGCAGAGCCCCCCAACACAAATGCTGCAGCAGAGACCCCAACAACAATGCTGCCAGCAGAGACCCCAAAACAATGCTGCAGCAGAGGCCCCCAACAACAATGCTGCCAGCAGAGGCCCCAACAAATGCTGCCAGCATAGGACCCCTCAAAAACAATGCTGCCAGCAGAGACCCCCCAACAACAATGCTGCCAGCAGAGTGCCCCCAACAACAAGGCTGCCAGCTGATGCCCCAACAAGAATGCTGCCAGCAGAGCCCCCAACAACAATGCTGCCAGCAGAGACCCCCAACAATGCTGCCAGCAGAGACCCCCATCAACAATGCTGCCAGCAGAGACCCCCACAAACAATGCTGCCAGCAGACGCCCCAACAACAATGCTGCCAGCAGAGCCCCCCAACAACAATACTGCCAGCAGAGGCCCCCAACAACAATACTGCCAGCAGAGACCCTCAACAACAATACTGCCAGCAGACTGCCCCCAACAACAATGCTGCCAGCAGAGGCCCCCAACAACAATGCTGCCAGCAGAGCCCCCACCTCTCAACAAACAATAGCTGCCAGCAGAGACCCCCCCAACAACAATGCTGCCAGCAGAGACCCCCCCAACAAGACTATTCACAGAGACCCCCAAAAACAATGCTGCCAGCAGAGACCCCCCAACAACAAAACTATTCACAGAGACCCCCAACAACAATGCTGCCAGCAGAGCCCCCAACAACAATGCTGCCAGCAGACTGCCCCCAACAACAATGCTGCCAGCAGAGGCCCAACAACAATACTGCCAAGCCACATGACCCCCAAAAAACAATGCTGCCAGCAGAGACCCCCAACAACAATGCTGCCAGCAGAGACCCCCCAACAACAAAACTATTCACAGAGACCCCCAAAAACAATGCTGCCAGCAGAGACCCCCAACAACAATGCTGCCAGCAGAGACCCCCAACAACAATGCTGCCAGCAGAGACCACCCAGACAACAATAGCTGACCAGCAGAGACCCCCAACAACAATTGCTACACAGGCAGAGACCCCCAACAACAACCCTGCTGCCAGCAGAGACCCCCAACAACAATGCTGCCAGCAGAGACCCCCAACAACAATGCTGCCAGCAGAGACCCCCAACAACAATGCTGCCAGCAGAGGCCCCCAACAACAATGCTGCCAGCAGAGGCCCCCCACCCCAATGCTGCCAGCAGAGACCCACCAACAATGCTGCCAGCAGAGACCCCCAACAACAATGCTGCCAGCAGAGACCCCCCAACAACAATGCTGCCAGCAGAGGCCCCCAACAACAATGCTGCCAGCAGAGACCCCCAACAACAATGCTGCCAGCAGAGACCCCCAACAATGCTGCCAGCAGAGACCCCAACAACAATGCTGCCAGCAGAGACCCCCAACAAAAAAAAAAACAACATGCTGCCAACAGAGACCCCCAACAACAATACTGCCAGCAGAGACCCCCAACAACAATGCTGCCAGCAGAGACCCCAACAACAATACTGCCAGCAGAGACCCCCAACAATACTGCCAGCAGAGGCCCCCAACAACAATGCTGCCAGCAGAGACCCCCAACAATGCTGCCAGCAGAGACCCCAACAACAATGCTGCCAGCAGAGACCCCCCAACAACAATGCCGCCAGCAGAGACCCCCAACAACAATGCTGCCAGCAGAGACCCCCAACATTGCTGCCAGCAGAGACCCCAACAACAATGCTGCCAGCAGATACCCCCAACAACAATGCTGCCAGCAGAGTGCCCCCAACAACAATGCTGCCAGCAGAGGCCCCCAACAACAATGCTGCCGGCAGAGACCCCAACATTGCTGCCAGCAGAGACCCCAACAACACTGCTGCCAGCAGAGACCCCCAACAACAATGCTGCCAGCAGAGTGCCCCCAACAACAATGCTGCCAGCAGAGACCCCCAACAATACAGCCAGCAGAGACCCCAACAACAATGCTGCCAGCAGAGACCCCCAACAATGCTGCCAGCAGAGACCCCCCAACAACAATGCTGCCAGCAGAGACCCCCAACAAGAATGCTGCCAACAGAGTGCCCCCAACAACAATGCTGCCAGCAGAGTGCCCCCAACAACAATGCTGCCAGCAGAGACCCCCAACAACAATACTGCCAGCAGAGACCCCCAACAACAATGCTGCCAGCAGAGGCCCCCAACAACAATGCTGCCAGCAGAGTGCCCCAACAACAATGCTGCCAGCAGAGACCCCCAACATTGCTGGCAGCAGAGACCCACAACAATGCTGCCAGCAGAGACCGCCCACAACCATGCTGCCAGCATCGACCCCAACAACAATGCTGCCAGCAGAGACCCCCAACAACAATGCTGCCAGCAGAGACCCCCAAACACAATGCTGCCGCCCCAGCACGAGACCCCCAACAACAATGCTGCCAGCAAGGCCCCCCAACAACAACGCTGCCAGCAGAGACCCCCAACAACAATGCTGCAGCAGAGACACAACCCCGCAGACCCAACACAATGCTGCCAGCAGAGACCCTCAACAACAATGCTGCCAGCAGAGACACCAACAACACTGCTGCCAGCAGAGGCCCCAACAATAATGCTGCCAGCAGAGACCACCAACAATACTGCCAGCAGATACCACCAACAACAATGCTGCCAGCAGATACCCCCAACCATGCTGCCAGCATTGACCCCCAACAACACTTCTGCCAGCAGAGACCCCCAACAAACATGCTGCCAGCAGAGACCCCCCAACAACAATGCTGCCAGCAGAGACCCCCAACAATGATGCCAGCAGAGACGCCAACAACAATGCTGACAGCAGAGACCCCCAACAACAATGCTGCCAGCAGAGACCTCCAACAACAATGCTGCCAGCAGAGACCCCCAACAACAATGCTGCCGGCAGAGACCCCCTACAACAACGCTGCCAGCAGAGACCCTCAACAACACTGCTGCCAGCAGAGACCCCCAACACCCATGCTGCCAGCAGAGACCCCAACACAATGCTGCCAGCAGAGTGCACCCCACAAACAATGCTGCCAGCAGAGGCCCCCAACAACAATGCTGCCAGCAGAGACCCCCAACAACAATGCTGCCAGCAGAGTGCCCACAACAAATATTCTGACATCAGAGACCCCACCAAAAATGCTGCCAGATGTGACCCCCAACAACAATGCTGCCAGCAGAGACCCCCAACAACAATGCTGCCAGCAGAGACCCCAACAATGCTGCCAGCAGAGACCCCCAACAACAAAGCTGCCAGCAGAGACCCCAACAATCCAGCCAGCAGAGACCCCCACAAAAATGCTGCCAGCAGAGTGCCCCCAACAAGAATGCTGCCAGCAGAGACCCCCCAACAACAATACTGCCAGCAGAGACCCCAAACAATGCTGCCACAGAGACCCCCAACAATGCTGCCAGCAGAGACTCCCAACAACAATGCTGCCAGCAGAGACCCCCAACAACAATGCTGCCAGCAGAGACCCCAACAATGCTGCCACAGAGACCCCCAACAATGCTGCCAGCAGAGACCTCCAACAACAATGCTGCCAGCAGAGACCCCCAACAACAATGCTGCCAGCAGAGACCCCCAACAACAATGCTGCCAGCAGAGACCCCCTACAACAACGCTGCCAGCAGAGACCCCCAACAACATGCTGCCAGCACAGACCCCCAACAACAATGCTGCCAGCAGAGACCCCCAACAATGCTGCCAGCAGAGACCCCCAACAACAATGCTGCCAGCAGAGACCCCCAACATTGCTGCCAGAAGAGACCCCAACAACAATGCTGCCAGCAGAGTGCCCCCAACAACAATGCTGCCAGCAGAGGCCCCCAACAACAATGCTGCCAACAGAGACCCCCAACAACAATGCTGCCAGCAGAGACCCCAACAATGCTGCCAGCAGAGACCCCCAACAACAATGCTGCCAGCAGAGTGCACCCCAACAACAATGCTGCCAGCAGAGACCCCCAACAATACTGCCAGCAGAGACCCCAACAATGCTGCCAGCAGAGACCCCCAACAACAATGCTGCCAGCAGAGACCCCCAACAACAATGCTGCCAGCAGAGTGCCCCCAACAACAATCCTGCCAGCAGAGCCCCCAACAATGCTGCCAGCAGAGACCCCCAACAACAATGCTGCCAGCAGAGACCACCAACAACAATGCTGCCAGCAGAGACCCCCAACAATGCTGCCAGCAGAGACCCCCAACAACAATGCTGCCAGCAGAGACCCCAACAAACATGCTGCCAGCAGAGACCCCCAACAACAATGCTGCCAGCAGTTTCCCCCGACAATGCTGCCAGCAGAGACCCCCAACAACAATACTGCCAGCAGAGACCCCCGACAATGCTGCCAGCAGAGACCCCCCCCAACACTGCTGCCAGCAGAGTCCCCCATCAACTATGCTGCGATCTTACTGCCCCCAACAAAAATGCTTCCAGCAGAGGCCCCCAACAACAATACTGCCAGCAGAGGCCCCCAACAATGCTGCCAGCAGAGACCCCCAACAACAACGCTGCAAGCAGAGGCCCCCAACAACAATGCTGCCAGCAGAGACCCTCAACAATGCTTCCAGCAGTGGCCCCCCAACAACAACAGTCTGCCAGCAGAGACCCCCAACAACAACGCTGCCAGCAGAGGCGCCCACCAACAATGCTGCCAGCAGAGGACCCCAACAACAACTGCTGCCAGCAAGAGGCCCTCAACAACAATGCTACCGCAGAGACCCCAAAAACATTGCTGCCAGCAGATCCCCCCAACAACAATGCTACCAGCAGAGACCCCCAACAACAATGCTGCCAGCAGAGACCCCCAAACAATGCATGCCAGCAGGCCCCCAACAACAATGCTGCCAGCAGAGTGCCCTCAACAACAATGCTACCAGCAGAGACCCCCAACAATGCTGCCAGCAGAGGCCCCCAACAACAATACTGCCAGCAGAGACCCCCAACAACAATGCTGCCAGCAGAGACCCCCAACAATGCTGCCAGCAGAGTGCCCCCAACAATAATGCTGCCAGCAGAGACCCCCAACAACAATGCTGCCAGCAGAGACCCCAAACAACAATGCTACCAGCAGAGGACCCCCAACAACAATGCTGCCAGCAGAGGCCCCCCAAACAACAATGCTGCCAGCATGAGAGACCCACACAATCTGCAGCAGAGACCCCAAGCAATGCTGCCAGCAGAGGCCCCCAACAACATGCTGCCAGCAGAGACCCCCAACAACAATGCTGCCAGCAGAGACCCCCAACAATGCTGCCAGCAGAGTGCCCCCAACAACGTTGCTGCCAGCAGAGACCCCCAACAACAATGCTGCCAGCAGAGATCCCAACAATAATGCTGCCAGCAGAGACCCCCAAAAACAATGCAGCCAGCAGAGACACCCGAACAATGCTGGCAGCAGAGACCCCCAACAACAATGCTGCCAGCAGAGACCCCCAACAACAATGCTGCCAGCAGAGATCCCAACAATAATGCTGCCAGCAGACTGCCCCCAACAACAATGCTGCCAGCAGAGACCCCAACAACAATGCTGCCAGCAGAGACCCCCAACAACAATGCTGCCAGCAGAGATCCCAACAATAATGCTGCCAGCAGACTGCCCCCAACAACAATGCTGCCAGCAGAGACCCCCAACAACCAAGCTGCCAGCAGAGAGCCCCCAACAATGCTGCCAGCAGAGACCCCAAACAATGCTGCCAGCAGAGTGCCCCAACAACAATGCTGCCAGCAGAGACCCCAACAATCTGCCAGCAGAGACCCCCAACATTGCTGCCAGCAGAGACCCCAACAACAATGCTGCCAGCAGAGATCCCACAACATATCTGCCAGCAGAGACCCCAAAAAATGCTGCCAGCAGAGACCCCCAACAACAATGCTGCCAGCAGAGATCCCAACAATAATGCTGCCAGCAGAGACCCCAACAACAATGCTGCCAGCAGAGATCCCAACAATAATGCTGCCAGCAGACTGCCCCCAACAACAATGCTGCCAGCAAGAGACCCAACAACAATGCTGCCAGCAGAGACCCCAACAACCATTGCTGCCAGCAGAGATCCCAACAATAATGCTGCAGCAGACTGCCCCCAACAACAATGCTGCCAGCGGGGAACCCCCAACAACAATGCTGCCAGCAGAGTGCCCCCAACAATGCTGCCAGCAGAGACCCCCAACAACAATGCTGCCAGCAGAGACCCCCAACAACAATGCTGCCAGCAGAGTGCCCTCTCTATACACAGTGTCAGTCGACTGTTTCCTCACATTCAGCTGTACTTACAGAAGACATCACCCATCTTTTCTAGAAACAGATACAACTATAATGTCTGGGTTACATTTTGGGAATATTTCACGGTCCTTCCACCCCAGTATAACCCACATACTGTACAGTAACAGGTAGACGGTGACGCTCACCTGCGGGGGGGCACCTCGGAGTCTGTACACTACTTCTCCATCGGATTCCGAGTTTAGAGAGGCAGCAGCCTGGGAAGGCCGCAGGGCAGGGAGTCTGCGGGGGGCGGTGGCCGGGAGTCTGCGGGGGGCGGTGGCCGGGAGTCTGCGGGGGACGGTGGCCGGGAGTCTGCGGGGACGGTTGGCCGGGAGTCCTGCGGGGGGCGGTGACGGGAGTCTGCGGGGGACGGTGGCCGGGAGTCTGCGGGGGCGGCGTGGCCGGGAGTTGCGGGGACGGTGGCTGGGAGTCTGCGGGGGGCGGTGGCCGGGAGTCTGCGGGGGACGGTGGCCGGGAGTCTGCCGGGGACGGTGGCCGGGAGTCTGCGGGGGGCGGTGGCCGGGAGTCTGCGGGGGACGGTGGCCGGGAGTCTGCGGGGGGCGGTGGCCGGGAGTCTGCTGGGGGCGGTGGCCGGGAGTCTGCGGGGGACGGTGGCCGGGAGTCTGCGGGGGACGGTGGCCGGGAGTCTGCGGGGACGGTGGCCGGGAGTCTGGGGGGGCGGGGGCCGGGAGTCTGCGGGGGCCGGTGGCCGGGAGTCTGCCGGGGACGGTGGCCGGGAGTCTGCGGGGGTGGTGGCCGGGAGTCGCGGGGGGAGAGAGCGGTGGCGGGAGTCTGCTGGGGGCGGTGGCCGGGAGTCTGCGGGGGACGGTGGCCGGGAGTCTGCGGGGGACGGTGGCCGGGAGTCTGTGGGGGGCGGTGGAAGCGCATGTCCTGTGGTTTGTGACCCGGCTGCAGCTAAGAGCATGGCGGAGAGGAGCCAGGCGGCCATGTTGTCAGCAGTGAAGCCGCAGCCGTCCCTGGGGCAGAGCTCTTATACCTGGATGCCAGGAGGAGGATGCCAGGAGGATGCCAGGAGGAGGATGCCCGCCCTGCAGATGCCCAGGAAGATTCCCACACGCCACGTGCGCCAGGAACGTCAGTCATAGCCCGCAGCTATTTACACATCTCCTGCTGCATCCAATGACGGGGAGAGCAGACACCACACCCTGGGGATGTACAGCATCACACAAAAGTCAGGACACCCCTCACATTATATACAGCATCTCCCAGAAGTCAGGACACCCCTCACATTATATACAGCATCTCCCAGAAGTCAGGACACCCCTCACATTATATACAGCATCTCACAAAAGTCAGGACACCCCTCACATTATATACAGCATCTCTCAGAAGTCAGGACACCCCTCACATTATATACAGAAGTCAGGACACCCCTCACATTATATACAGCATCTCCCAGAAGTCAGGACACCCCTCACATTATATACAGAAGTCAGGACACCCCTCACATTATATACAGCATCTCCCAGAAGTCAGGACACCCCTCACATTATATACAGTATCTCCCAGAAGTCAGGACACCCCTCACATTATATACAGCATCTCCCAGAAGTCAGGACACCCCTCACATTATATACAGAAGTCAGGACACCCCTCACATTATATACAGTATCTCCCAGAAGTCAGGACACCCCTCACATTATATACAGCATCTCACAAAAGTCAGGACACCCCTCACATTATATACAGCATCTCACAAAAGTCAGGACACCCCTCACATTATATACAGCATCTCACAAAAGTCAGGACACCCCTCACATTATATACAGAAGTCAGGACACCCCTCACATTATATACAGAAGTCAGGACACCCCTCACGTCTGTGTAAATATTGTATTCTAACTTTTCACGGGACAACACTGAGGATCTGACCCTGATACAATGTAAAGTAGTCACAGCATCAATGTCTATGGGGACAAAAGTGAGGACACCCCTAAGAGACCACAAAAGTGAGGACACCCCTAAGTGATACAATGTAAAGTAGTCAGTGCCCGGCTTGTATCACAGGGAAGAACTCACAGCATCAATGTCTATGGGGACAAAAGTGAGGACACCCCTAAGAGACCGCAAAAGTGAGGACACCCCTAAGTGATACAATGTAAAGTAGTCAGTGCCCGGCTTGTATCACAGGGAAGAACTCACAGCATCAATGTCTATGGGGACAAAAGTGAGGACACCCCTAAGGGACCGCAAAAGTGAGGACACCCCTAAGTGATGCAATGTAAAGTACAGTCATGGCCAACAGTTTTGAGAATGACACAAATCTGATATTTTCCCCTGATCTGTTGCCCTCTGGTTTTTCTGTGTGTTTGTCAGATGTTTTTATCACATACAGAAATACAAGTGCAATCATATTATGAGTAACAAAAGCTTTTATTGGCCGTTAGAATGAGTTAATGCAGCGAGTCAATATTTGCAGTGTTGACCCTTCTTCAGGACCTCTGCAATTCTCCCTGGCATGCTCTCAATCACCTTCTGGAGCAAATCCTGACTGATAGCCGTCCATTCTTGCACAATCAATGCTTGCATTTTGTCACAATTTGTTGGTTTTTGTTTGTCCACCCGTCTCTTGATGATTGACCACAAGTTCTCAATAGGATTAAGATCTGGGGAGTTTCCAGGCCATGGACCCAAAATCTCTATGTTTTGTTCCCTGAGCCATTTAGTTATCACCTTTGCTTTATGGCAAGGTGCTCCATCATGCTGAATTGTTGATCACCAAACTGCTATTGGACGGTTGGGAGAAGTTGCTCTTGGAGGACATTCTGGTACCATTCTTTATTCATGGATGTGTTTTTAGGCAAGACTGTTAGAGAGCCGATTCCCTTGGCTGAGAAGCAACCCACACATGAATGGTTTCTGGATGCTTTACAGTTGGCATGAGACAAGACTGGTGGTATCGCTCACCTTGTCTTCTCCGAACAAGCTGTTTTCCAGATGTTCCAAACATTCGGAAAGGGGATTCATCAGAGAAAATGACTTTACCCCAGTCCTCAGCAGTCCACTCCCTGTACCTTTGGCAGAATATCAGTCTGTCCCTGATGTTTTTTCTGGAGAGAAGTGGCTTCTTTGCTGCCCTCCTTGACACCAGGCCTTGCTCCATGAGTCTCCGCAGTCTCACAGTGCATGCAGATGCACTCACACCTGCCTGCTGCCATTCCTGAGCAAGCTCTGCACTGCTGGTAGCCCAATTCCGAAGCTGAAACACTTTTAAGAGACGTCCTGGCGCTTGCTGGTCTTTCTTGGGCGCCCTGGAGCCTTTTTGGCAACAATGGAACCTCTCTCCTTGAATTCCTTGATGATGCGATAGATTGTTGACTGAGGTGCAATCTTTCTAGCTGCGATACTCTTCCCTGTTAGGCCAGTTTTGTGCAGTGCAATGATGACTGCACGTGTTTCTTTAGAGATAACCATGGTTAACAGAAGAGAAACAATGATGCCAAGCACCAGCCTCCTTTTAAAGTGTCCAGTGGTGTGATTCTTACTTAATCATGACAGATTGATCTCCAGCCCTATCCTCATCAACACCCACACCTGTGTTAATGGAGCAATCACTGAAACGATGTTAGCTGCTCCTTTTAAGGCAGGCCTGCAATGAAGGTGAAATGTGTTTTGGGGGAAAAAGTTCATTTTCTAGGCAACTATTGACTTTGCAATTAATTGCTGTTAAGCTGATCACTCTTTATAACATTCTGGAGTAGATGCAAATTGCCATTATAAAACCTGATGCCGTAGACTTTGTAAAAATTAACATTTGTATCATTCTCAAAACTTTTGGCCATGACTGTAGTCAGTGCTCGGCTTGTATCACAGGGAAGAACTCACAGCATCAATGTCTATGGGGACAAAAGTGAGGACACCCCTAAGGGACCGCAAAAGTGAGGACACCCCTAAGTGATACAATGTAAAGTAGTCAGTGCACGGCTTGTATCACAGGGAAGAACTCACAGCATCAATGTCTATGGGGACAAAAGTGAGGACACCCCTAAGGGACCGCAAAAAAGTGAGGAACACCCCTAAGTGATACAATGTAAAGTAGTCAGTGCACGGCTTGTATCACAGGGGAGAACTCACAGCATGAATGTATATGGGGACAAAAGTGAGGACACCTCTAAGGGACCGCAAAAGTGAGGACACCCCTAAGTGATACAATGTAAAGTAGTCAGTGCTCGGCTCGTATCACAGGGAAGAACTCACAACATCAATGTCTATGGGGACAAAAGTGAGGACACCCCTAAGAGACCACAAAAGTGAGGACACCCCTAGGTGATACAATGTAAAGTAGTCAGTGCCCGGCTTGTATCACAGGGAAGAACTCACAGCATCAATGTCTATGGGGACAAAAGTGAGGACACCCCTAAGATACCGCAAAATTGAGGACACCCCTAAGTGACTGCAAAAGTGAGGACACCCCTAAGTTACCGCAAAAGTGAGGACACCCCTAAGTGACACAATGTAAAGTAGTCAGTGCCCGGCTTGTATCACAGGGAAAGAACTCACAGCTCAATGTCTATGGGGACAAAAGTGAGGACACCCCTAAGTGACCGCAAAAGTGAGGACACCCCTAAGTGATCAATGTAAAGTAGTCAGTGCTCGGCTTGTATCACAGGGAAGAACGCACAGCATCAATGTCTATGGGGACAAAAGTGAGGACACCCCTAAGGGACCGCAAAAGTGAGGACACCTAATGATACAATGTAAATTTAGTCAGTGCCCGGCTTGTATCACAGGGAAAGAACTCACAGCATCAATGTCTATGGGGACAAAAGTGAGGACACCCCAAAGGGGACCGCAAAAGTGAGGACACCCCTAAGTGATACAATGTAGTCAGTGCTCGGCTTGTATCACTGGGAAGAACTCACAGCATCAATGTCTATGGGGACAAAAGTGAGGACACCCCTAAGGGACCGCAAAAGTGAGGACACCCCTAAGTGATACAATGTAAAGTAGTCAGTGCTCGGCTTGTATCACAGGGAAGAACTCACAGCATCAATGTCTATGGGGACAAAAGTGAGGACACCCCTAAGAGACTGCAAAAGTGAGGACACCCTAAGTGATACAATGTAAAGAGTCATGCCCGGCTTGTATCACAGGGAAGAACCTCACAGCATCAATGTCTATGGGGACAAAATTTGAGGACCCTCTAAGGGACCAAAAAATTTTGAGGACACCCCTAAGTGATACAATGTAAAGCAAGTCATTGTCCCCGGCTTGTGCCCACAAGGGGAAAATTTGGTGCCCTCAAAATAACTCAACACACGGCCATCAATGTCTAACCTGCTGGCAACAAAAGTGAGGACACTCCTAAGTGACAAGAAAAGTGAGTGCACCCCTAAGTGAAAATAGACAAATTGTGCCTTATTTGCCATTTTCCCTCTATGTGTCATGTGAATCATTAGTGTTACAAGATTGAAGTTTGGAATGGGGAGCAGGTGCGTTACATTTGCTGTTATCGGTCTCACACTCTCTTATACTGGTCACTGGAGGTTCAACATGGCTCCTCATGGCAAAGACATGTCTGAGGATCTGAAGAAAAGAATAAAGATGGCCGAGACTATAAGAAGATGCCAACACCCTGACACTGAGCTGCAGCGCGGCGGCCAACACCCTGACACTGAGCTGCAGCGCGGGGGCCAACACCCTGACACTGAGCTGCAGCTCCAACACCCTGACATTGAGCTGCAGCGTGGGGGCCAACACCCTGACACTGAGCTGCAGCGCGGGGGCCAACACACTGACACTGAGCTGCAGCGCGGGGGCCAGCACCCTGACACTGAGCTGCAGCGCGGGGGTCAACACCCTGACCTGATGCAGCGCGGGGGCCAACACCCGGACACTGAGCTGCCGCGCCAACACCCTGACCTTGAGCTGCAGCGTGGGGGCCAACACCCTGACACTGAGCTGCAGCATGGGGCCCAACACCCTGACACTGAGCTGCAGCGCGGGGGCCAGCACCCTGACACTGACTGCAGCGCGGGAACCAACACCCTGACACTGAGCTGCAGCGCGGGCGCCAACATCCTGACACTGAGCTGCAGCGCGGGGGCCAACACCCTGACACTGAGCTGCAGCGGGGGGGGCCGACACCCAGACCCCTGAGCTGCGCACGGGGGGCCACACCCTGACACTTGAGCTTTCAGCACGGGGGCCACACCCCGACACTGAGCTGCAGCGCGGGGGCCAACACCTGACACTGAGCTGCAGCGCGGGGGCCGACACCCTGACACTGAGCTGCAGCGCCAACCCTGCATTTTAGCTGCAGCGCGGGGGCCAACACCCTGACACTGAGCTGCAGCGCGGGGGCCCAAAACCCTGAACTGGCTGCAGCGGGGGGCTGACCACCCTGGACACTGAGCTGCACGCGGGGGCCCCAAAACCCCTGACACTGAGCTGCAGCACGGGGCCAACACCCTTACATGGCTGTACGCGGAGGCCAACACTCTGACACTGAGCTGCAGCACGGGGGCCAACACCCTGACACTGAGCTGCAGCGCCGGGCCCCAACACCCTGACACTGAGCTTCAAACCCAGGGGGCCAACCAAACCCCCAAAACTGAGCTGCAGCGCGGCGGCCACACCCTGACACTGAGCTGCAGCGCCAACACCCTGACACTGAGCTGCAGCCCAACACCCTGACACTGAGCTGCAAGCGACAACACCCTGACACTGAGCTGCAGCGCGGCGGCCAACACCCTGACACTGAGCTGCAGCCCCGGGGGCCAACACCCTGACCCCTGAGCTGCAGCGCCAACCCCCCTGACACTTAGCTGCAGTGCGGGGGCCAACACCCTGACACTGAGCTGCAGCGCGGGGGCCAACGCCCTGACACTGAGGGTTCCACTCAGAACAGGCCTCACCAGGGCCGACCAAAGAAGATGAATGCACGTTCTCTGTGTCATATCCAGAGATGAGTGCTGCCAGAATTGCTGCAGAGGTTACAGGGAGTGGAGTCAGCCTGTCAGTGCTCAGACCATATGCCGCACACTGCATCAGTCTGCATGACTGTCATCCCAGAAGGAAGCCTCTTCTAAAGATGATGCACAAGAAAGCCACAAACAGTTTGCTGAAGACAAGCAGAGTAAGGACAAGGATTACTGGAACCACGTCCTGCGTCTGATGAGACCAAGAGACACTTATTTGGTTCAGATGTTGTCAGGCGTGTGTGCTGGCAACCAGGTGAGGAGGACAAAGACAAGTGTGTCTGCCTACAGTCAGGCATGGTGGTGGGAGTGTCATGGTTTGGGGCTGCATGTACTATGACATCCTAAAGCAGAGCGTGACCCCCTCCCTTCTGGGCCGCAGGGCAGTATCCAACATGATAATTACCCCAAACACCTCCAAGACCCCCACTGCCTCGCTAAAGAGAATGAGAGTAAAGGTGCAGGGACTGGCCAAGCGTTCTCCTACCTAAAACCCTGGATCGCATCTGTGGGGCCTCCTCAAACAAGGCGTGGGGAGCTCAAGGGTCTCTACCATCCACCAGCTCCGTGATGTCGTCATAGAGGAGGGAAGAGGATTCCAGTGGCTGCAGCCTGTGAAGTTCTAGTGACCTCCAGGCAGGGCCGCCATCAGAAATGTTGGGGCCCCATACAGCTGGAGCGTCTGCCCCCACTCCCCCTAGCCGACCCAACCCCCTGCTCTTACCCTCCCCGGCCATCCCCACAGAGCCCCACCCAATCCCCAACCCACAACCAGTAACACCCCCGAAAAGTACAAAATTGGTTTTGGGGTTGAAATAGAAAGTAGCCGCAAAGGGCTACCTGTCCTTGTGGTTTCAAATTATCTTAAAAATAACAAAGGTGCACCGAGAAAACACATCACAACATGCATGCTGCTAAGACAGTGCTTTTCTGATTTATGCACAAAATGGTTGGCTTTTTTATACCCTTTTGCGAAATTAGTAGATAAAAGGCATCACATGTAGCTGCTGTGAGGGTCCATATTGGCACGTCCTTATCTACAGACCACTCCTCACAGCTTCAGGAAATGTCTGAACAAAGGTGTAACTTCTGACTAGGCGCCATCGTGGATTACACGACGATCCTATACAAACTACTACAGACGCCATTTTGTTAACACATTAATAAACAAAAGGTATACATACAGCTTTTTACATGCAGTACAATATAAGTGTGTGCCTATTAAGTATATATAATATGTATATGTGAGGTATATACTAACTAATACATTAAAATAGAGACACAAAGGATCACACACTTATATAACCATTGTTCCCATCCACAACAGTCCCCCCTTGAGACTTTGTTCTCTTTTTTTATCTCTCCCTATCCTCTTTCCCTATTCCTCTTTCCCTCTTCCTCTTTCCCTATTCCTCTTTCCCTATTCCTCTTTCCCTATTCCTCTTTCCCTATTCTTGTCTTTTGCGGAAGTACCTCGCCCCGACAAGGGCGGCCCCGTAGTCCCTGATACGCCCTAGCTCACCCTACACCTCTATGGTCTAATCTTTGATGAGACGTGCGGTTGGCAGAGGGGAGTAGATGACTTACCGGATCCTTCTGAACGGTCATGTACTCTCATGGAATAGTGTCCTTAATGTCCATATCATCATAGGTTCAGGCATTGGACAGCTGAAGGGTGTGGGAACTGTCCGCTGTCATCATAGAGGCCAGCCATGTGACAACTGTTCATCATGATGGGAGTAGCCCTGGTCCACAGCTTTCACAATATTTTCCTCAAACAAGAGAGAACACAAAAAACAGTTAGAGCAATCATTAGCAACACAATCAATATGGCAATACCTTCTGGGCAAGCATTCCCTGCCAAACCCTTAAATCCATGAAGTGACCCAACTGCTCCCAGGGTGATCTATGCCTGAGTTTACGCTTTAATTCTTCTGAAGATCATCTAGCTTTCAAATGGCCACAGTGACCTCCCATTTCGGAGTCCTGGTATTATCTGGGATAAAAGACAGCATGTTTAAATTGCCTGTATTGGGTGGACAGTGATTAATCAGTACAGAGATTAAAACCCAGCGGCCACATGGTCCCTTGCCTTACAACTCATCAGGGACCCCCCTTGGTCCTCCTATAGCATCAATATACACATGAGGGTTGAAGCTGCCCTTTGTGGAGGCTTTCCTTCTCCTCCTGGTCTGATTGTGTCACTATCTTCTGAACCCTCACTCACTATATGGACTCCCAGGACATATATGCCTCCATCAGTCTCCTGAGGGTCTTCAATAGTTAGCGTTAGGGACATACTTTCTCCTGGTACCTCCTATTCGCACAGGTGCCTGTCTGTTATCAACCTCATCCTCGTGAGTAGGGTTTTCCGGTTTGTCTTTCCTCTTTAATGCATTCCTGTAGTCTATACCCCCCAGTCCATTCCCCTGTGTTCCCATCCCACAGCAACCCCAGAAATAGCAAGAGTGTCCCCAGTACTCCTCCGTCACACACAAATATATGCATGGGTTCTGACCAAGAGTTAAAGCAACATAACTACTTAACATCAGTAAACGCAGCATCTGCCTCATCTCCGGGGGCTTGGTGGCGATCTTGCAGTGTGAAGCGTGGATCCATTGGGGCTTTCCTTCCAACCTTGACAGGTGTGGTCGTGGTCAGCAGGAACTTGTTACGGCCCTCAAACCTCGGCTCATGGGTTTTTACCACACAAACTTCTTCACGTAGACCCATCCTCCAGGCTGTAGCTTATGAGCAGCAACGTCTAAGTCTGGATCTGAATGGAAAACTCTAAAATACATTTAGCAACACCTCTGTTAACCACTGCAGTCACATAAGAGGTCAAAGCATCATTTTTGTAGCTACACCTCCTGAGGGAAATATGTCACCTAGCCTTGGGGCACTGCCTAACAGGACCTCATAGGGAAAGAGAGCTACTATCCCCGTGGCGTGTGCCTGACTCCTAACATGCTTATGGGCAGGCAGTCTGCCAGGGCATGCCGTTTCTCTTCACTTTAAGCATCCGTGCTTTCAGAATCCCGTCCATGTCCCCTTTGCACTACAGCTGGGTATAGCGCCCAGGCAAGCAGGGTCGCCTCCTTACTCCATATAGCCCGTCTTCTTCGTTCTTCTTGGCTCCCTTCTTTTTCCAGCTTTCCTTTTCTTCCAGTGGAGCTTGTTCCTGCATCTTGGCCAGCAATCTCCTTGCGGGTTGGGTGCGAGTTTTCCTCCTGCACTTCTGACCGCTGACTTGCTTCCCCCTTTCTCACCTCCGGCGCCTGTGTGGCTGCTTGGTCACCGGTGGTTTCGTCTTCTGTATTCAGCTTCCCCATGTGCCTTGCATTTTTAGTATAGTCCACTGATGTGGCAGCACAGTGTCATCCACATGACCTGAATGACTTTGTCCATTTTCAACTGGAGTTCCCGCATTCCCGTGAGAAACTTGTGCCTTCCAAATAGTCCAAAGTCCATGGCGACCCGAAAGCGTATCTTGAATCCGTACATATGTTGGCATTGTTGCCCTCTGCCAAACGTCATGCTGCCGTCTTTCTGGGCTGACTTGTGCAATGGGGGGGTGGGGGGGGGTGTGGGGGGGGGGGGGGGGGGGGGGGGGGTGGGTGGGGGGGGTGTGTGGGGGGGGGGTGGTGGGGGGTGGGTGGGGGGGGGGGGGGGGGGGGGGGGGGGGGGGGGGGTGGGGGGGGGGGGGGGGTGGGGGGGGTGGGGGGGGGGGGGGGGAGGGGGCTCGTGTGGGGGGGTGGGGGGGGGGTTTGGCGGTGGGGGGAGGGGGGTGGGGTGGGGGGGGGGGTGGGGGGTGGGGGGGGGGGGGGGGGGGGGGGGGGGGGGGGGGGGGGGGGGGGGGGGGGGGGGGAGAGGGGGGGGGGGGGGGGTGGGGGGGGGGGGGGGGGGGGGGGGGGGGGGTGGGGGGGGGGGGGGGGGGGGGTGGGGGGGGGGGGGTTGGGCGGGGGGGCTTAGGGGGGAAGGGTGTGAGTAGGGGGTAGTGGGGGTGTTGGTGGGTGGGGGGTGGGGGGGGGGGGGGGGGGGGGGGGGGGGGGGGGGGGGGGGGGGGGGGCAGGGAGACTTCTTGCTTCCAACACTGCGAGTGATTGGCTCTCGGCATATCCCGTGTGAAATCGTCCTGCACAGTCCCTGCAAATCTGGGTTCCATCACAAAAAGAACCAATCCGGTTCAAATGAAAAGTCAACATCTTCATGACTTCAAAGCCAATAATGCATTCTTCATGTTGCACCCGAATTCTTCCAATTCCTCTTCATCCTCATTCCCCCTTTGAGAGAAGTAAAGTAAGGTGGCTGATAAGAACACAACAGCGCAGCAGAGTGTCTTATCCGGGCAGGAGAGAGAACACTGAAGCCTGAGACGGCTGTGCTTGAGAGAGATGTTGCAGTTAAGAGGCGAGATTTAACGTGGAGCCAGAAGGATGAGGGAGTGTCCTGACTACAAAATACGCTGGTTTTTACCACAGCACTTGGGCTGCAGCTACAGCTTGTAAACTGGAAGGTCCTCCCCTTGCAGCTGGGTCCAGCCTTGCAGAGTAGTATCCAGCTGGTCTGTTTCATGCTGCATGGGCCTGCGCTAGAACTCCCAGGGCATGTCCTTCCCTTTCCGATACACAGAACTTGAAGGTCCTCTGGTAGGCCGGGATGCCTAGTGCAGGGGCACTGGCAATGAGCTTTTCTTTAGCTTCTGGAATGACTCTAAGCATCTTCATCAAGGGGGAAGTGAGTTGACATCACTGCCTACAATACCAGAATTTTCACGATAGTGATATCCTGTCCTATGGATGCTGGCTTTCAGGAATATGTACAGACCAGGAGCAGGTCTAGTATCTGGTCATGTGTGTCTCCTCTTCTTGATTGCAGGGGGCCAGTGTACGATCTCCACCTCACAGGAGCAGACCTTGATCTACATATCCCACAGGCAGATTGTTCTCAATGCCTTTGGCAACTAGAAGCACTGGTATCAACTGTAAGAGTCTTGTACACAGGCCGAAACCATCTTCAGCTGCTTTCTTGATGGGTCCAGCAGGCCATCCACAAGGCACTTGTCTGCATCCGATCATGTGGCTTCTCAAATAAGAAAATCCTAAATCAGAGAACATCTGAGTTATCCTGCATGATATTTCTCCACTGTTATTCCCCTTTATCCTGAGTGCAGTCTGTCAGTGTCAACGCCTGAACTGAAAGTCTGTCTTAGCCCATTGTTTCAGCTGTTCACAAATTCCACTCCTGACTCAGCATGACCTCATTCATCCCTGGCGGCTTAAGAAAGATTTGGCCTAATAGGCCAGTATGAAATCCCCTGCTTTAACCTCTGAAAAGGACCATAAATCCTTTCCAGTTGCTGTGTAGTTCTTGCTTACTGCGCTATCTTCCTGTAAAAGTCATAGGTTTGTTTCTCAGGGTACGGCAATTCACCCGTTAAGACAGAACGCTTGACTCGGTGTTGAATGTAACATAATATTTCGGGAGCCTTCGCACCCCTTCCCCTTGTAGTTGAAGCCTGTAAGATCAGGGGGACGGCCGTAGTCCAAATTCTTGTCCCTCTCCACTGGTGCAGCTGATGCTCCTCCAGTGTCCCTTTCCTGTGGTGAGCTATGCAGTGGGTCAGCTTGGAGTGCCCCAACAGCAGCCATGCTGAATATTTGCTCTGGCTTTGTCCTATGAGCTCAGCTGTCTCGTTCCTCCTCTTCCCTTGTCATCCTCACGCTGTTAGAGCCTGCACCCGATTTGTATCTTTCTCCTCCCAGTACCATGAGGTTTCTGCACTGTAGGGCTGGCTTGGCCTGGTCCGCCATATATCCCCAGTATCTTCATCCATAATTGGACATACAGTGCTATGTGCTACCATCGTGGTTCCGAAGTGTTTAACCCCGGAAAGGGGCGGGCACTTAAACCCCGAAGGAAGAGGATGTGACATCCTGATGGGAGTCATACTCGGGGCCTGTAGTAGGAAGTGACATGGAAGGGGCGGGCAGTGGCACTAAAGGTTCAGGTAGTCTGGGTGTACTGGCAGGGCTGGAGCAGTAGGTGTGGTTACAGGGGCAGGATACTTTGTGACACAGGTGGGCTTTCTTCTGGGGCGTGGTTTCGCCTATTGTTACAGGCAGTTTTTGTCTACACCCCTGACTTTGCACTCCACCCCCCAAACAAGTCCCTCCGCCATTCAGGGCGTCGGCACAGAATTCACACTTTCCTTGGTTATAGAAACTTTCTCCTGGGGGATGAATACACAGCAGCTGCACCCCCCGGCCCCACCTTCTTTATGAATCCAATCTAGTTACACTGAACCAGCATTCAGCCATCAACAAACATCCAAAATCCTTCAATCTACCGTCTTTCTGTATCCAACCCTCAGACATTTCCAGTCCTCTCTTCAAATGCATTCTGAGGTCGTACATCACACATCAGCTACTTCAAATTCTTCAGACAAACTTGAACTTACTTCTTTCCTATCAACAATGAGACTCTTATCTAACATTCTTACACTCTAAAACCAGCAGATGGCGCTGTGCACTAAACTCGCATACCAAACTTCTTTGTTTCTATCTGCAGGACACACACACGACAGACTCGACAGACGACAGACTCGTATCGAACGTGATAGAAACCGATTTCATGCAGCTGTGCTCAGCTTTTCCTCTTTACCAAGGAAAAGCTTGAATTCATGATTCCACCATCAAATGAATTCTCAATTTTCACAAGATGCTTTTTCTCCCCAAGCCAGCTGACCAGTCTCCTACTCGCGAAGAGACTCAGACCTCCCGTGTTATATTCCCAGCGGGAGATTCTCATAAATCACTGAGCGCCTCTAGGGCTTTCCGCTCCGGTGATTCATCAGCTGACTTAACACCTTGCGTCCCAGCTTTGCTTTCAATCAGTTTCAAAAACATTCAATACACATAAAACAGAAAAATACCCCACAAGGAGTTAATTTTGACAGGTCATAGGTTCAATAGCATGGGCCGACTCATTGCCTGTCAGCGTGATCTAACAATTAACCGAATGAAACATAGTACAGCTCCCACTAGACAAACGGATCTGCCGGATAAGCAAAGTTTAAACTCTACTTACCCGGACAGATATTCAGAAGAGCGATGGCGCTTTATCCCTCCACCGCGTCCGCCAGTAGAAGCTGCACCAGCTCACTTTTCGGTTAATAAATCAGATCCAAGCCCATGCCCCACGTTGGGCGCCATCTGTAATAGAAAGTAGCCTCAAAGGGGCTATCCTGTCCTTGTGGGGGTTCAAATTATCTTAAAAATAACAAAGGGTGCACCGAGAAAGAACATCACAACATGCCTTGCTGCTATGAAAGTGCTTTCTGATTTTATTCACAAAATGGTGGCTTTTTATACCCTTTTGCAAATTAGTAGATAAAAGGCATCACATGTAGCTGGTTGTGAGGGTCTATTGGCACGTCCTTATCTATGGACCACTCCTCACAGCTTCAGGAATGTCTGAACACAGGGTGTAACTTCTGACTAGGCGCCATCTTGGATTACACGACGATCTATACAAACTACTACAGGCAGCCATTTTGTTTAACACATTAATAACAAAAGGTATACATACAGCTTTTACATGCTGTACTATATAAGTGTGTGCCTATTATATATATAATATGTATATGTGAGGTATATACTAACTAATACATTAAAATAGAGACACAAAGGATCACACATATATATAACCTTTGTTCCCATCCACAACAGGGTCACAAAAAAAAAAATGCAATTGTGCCATTGTTTTTGGATTTAGTTCTCGCTGGGTTATACAAGGTCCAGAAATACCTCCACATGTCACCATTATAATGTTACTGACAAAGCCAGTATACCCAGATCAGTATTGCCAAGCAACAATCCAAATAAAAATAATACAGCCACCAATCACTACCAATATACTGACTAGCACCACCATAATGTATTGACTAAACCAGTATACCAAGACCAATATCACAAAACAACAACAATATACAAGCACCTAATAATACCACCACATCATCACCACATATCTACAACATAACAATACTGAATAATACCGCCATACTGTTACTGATTATAAATTATCACACCAAAACCAATATTTCCCCCATACAGTGACCCTATAGGGGTTGATACCAGGTACACAGGTGCTTTGCAAATATTTACTACATTTAGTGCCTCACAGTGGCGTCTTGTCTGAAGAGTCGTTCATTTTCCCCTTTTTCTTCCTATTGGTCCAGACCTCCTGACGATTTTGCTCCATCCCCCACACTCATCCCTGTAGAATTTACAACACAAACGCCTGAGACTCTTCACTTTTTTTATCATTTTCCCAACTGAGTGCCCCCTCCCCCCATGTACAAACTCCCCATTTATAATGGCCCAAATGGTAAGAATTACCCCCTGGTAATTATGGGGCGCCCCCAGTTGGTATGTAGGAACAACGGGGCCCCCGGGCAGTAGCTTAGCACCCACCGGGCAGTAGCTAGGTACCTTGGGGAGATGTAGGCAGCTTCGGGCCCCCGGGCGGTAGCTTAGGGTTCCCATGTAGGTAGAATGGGGGCCCCCTTTAGATTAGGCCACCCCTGTAGGTATAATATGGCACTCTGTAGATTAGTTCCCTATTGTAGGCAGAATGTCCCCCCCCCTGTAGATTAGGGCCAACCCTGTAGGCAGAATATCCCCCCCCTGTAGATTAGTGCCCCTAGTGTAGGCAGAATAGTCCCCCCCTGTAGATTAGGGCCCCCCTATAGGCAGAATAGTCGTCCTCCCTGTAGATTAGGGCCACCCTGTAGGCAGAATAGTCCCCCCCCTGTAGATTAGTGCCCTATTGTAGGCAGAAAAGTCCCCCCCTGTAGATTAGGGCCCCCCTATAGGCAGAATAGTCCCCCTGTAGATTAGGGCCCCCCTGTAGTCAGAATAGTCCGCCCCTGTAGATTAGGGCCCCCCTGTAGGCAGAATAGTCCCCCCCCTGTAGATTAGGACCTCCTTGTAGGCAGAATAGTCCGCCCCTGTAGATTAGTGCCCCCCTGTAGGCAGAATAGTCCCCCCGGTAGATTAGGGCCCTCTTGTAGGCAGAATAGTCCTCCCCTGTAGATTAGGGCCCCCCTGTAGGCAGAATAGTCCCTCTGTAGATTAGGGCCCCCCTGTAGGCAGAATAGGTCCCCCCCCCTGATTAGGGCCCCCTGTAGGCAGAATAGTCCCCCCCCCCCGTAGATTAGCGCCCCCTGTAGGCAGAATAGTCCCCCCTCGTTAGATTAGGGCCCCCCTTTAGGCAAAATAGTTCCCCCATCTAGATTAGGGCCCCCCTGTAGGCAGAATAGTCCCCCCATAGATTAGTGCCCCCCTGTAGGCAGAATTGTCCCCCCTGTAGATTAGGACCCCCTGTAGGCAGAATAGTCCCCCCCCTGTAGATTAGGGACTCCTGTAGGCAGAATAGTCCCCCCCTGTAGATTATGGCCCCCCTTTTAGGCAGAATTAGCCCCCCTGTAAAATTTGGGCCCCCCGTGGGCTTAAAGTCCCCCCCTGAAATTTGGGGCCTTTTCCTGTGGGCAGAATATCCCCCCCCTTTTTAATTAGGCCCCCCCTGTAGCAGAATATCCTCCCCTTTAAATTTAGGGCCCCCATGTGGCAAATAGTCCCCCCCTGTGTTTGGGGCCCCCTTTGGCAGAATAGCCCCCCCCCTGTAGTTTAAGGGCCCCCCCTGTAGGTAAAAGTTCCCCCCTGAAATTTGGGCCCCCCCTGTAGGGAATTCCCCCCCTGTAATGGGGGCCCACCTGTAGGCAGAATGCCCCCCCCTGTAATTGGGGCCCCCTGTAGGCAAATAGCCCCCCCTGTAGATTGGGGGCCCCCCTGTGGGCAGAATAGCCCCCCCATGTCGATGAGGGCCCCCTGTAGGCAGAATAGTCCCCCCCTAAAATTGGGGGCCCCCTGAAGGAAATATCCCCTCCGAGTTTAGGGCCCCCTGTAGGCAAAATAGCCCCCCCCCCTGTAATTAGGGCCCCTGAGGCGAATTCCCCCCCGTAGATTGGGGCCCCCTGAGGCAGAATAGTCCCCCCCCCTGTAGTTGGGGGCCCCCTGCGGGAGAATAGTCCCCCCTGTAGATTAGGGCCCCCTGTAGGCAGAATAGTACCCCCATCATGACACCCCTTTGAGGCTTCTTTAGCTACCATGTTACTGCTGCTATTACACCTTGTCATAGGATGTAATAGGAGAGCCATGTGGGTACACTTTTCTGCTATATGTTGCTAGTGTCACGCAGTGCACAAGTGATCACACCTCCTTGTGGTCAAGTATCTTTGGGGATCTACAAGTAAAAAAAATGAAAAGAAAAAGAAATAGCTTTAAAAACCAAGAAGTAAATAAAATATATCAAAAGTTGGAAACCTCCTCATTTTACAAATAAAAAACAAAATGAAACACATTGGGCCTCGCCGCATCCATCAAAGTCTGATTTATTAAAATCTAACACCATGCAGCCTTTTGTCTACACCTCCTGGTATCTCTCCTCTCGCCTAGCGGGCACTCTGGGGGCTTTGGATGTCTGTACCCCATAACATGGGAGCTTTACCTCAGCCATATCCTGGCACCATGCCCTGGATACTCCCTGGGTAACTGTGCGTCAGAGTTGGGAGTGAATTTGTCCTCCATCTATTTCTCTCCCTCGGACTTTAGGGGACGAGGGCCGTGTGACGATCTCGCAGCATTGTATCAGCACAGTGTTTGTTTTCACCTTTTATCCCAGACCTTACTTGATTACATAGGTGAATGTGATTATGTCTCTTATACATATCTGCATATGGGTACCACTGTCCTGTGTTGTTTTGTTTTTTGTTTGTTTGTTTGTTTTTTGGGGGGGCGGGGGGTTAATTTTTTATTATTTTTTGTTTTCTTTCTTTAGTGAAGATGGAGACTTCTTTTGCTTCATTCTTATCATTATGATACCAAAGTATGTCATTAGTGCTATTTTGTACTTTCACTGCTTAGTACTTTCTTATCTGTAGTAATGATGCCTTATATTATTTCTTTGTGTGTCGAGTAGTATCTCATCTAACGGACAGTTATTATATGTTTTTGTTATTGTAAAATTTTGTAAAAATTATGTTTACAAAAAATAAAGAAAAAAATCTAACACAATTTATCCAGCACGGTGACTCCGTAGAAGAAAACATGCCCCCTGCCAAAACTTCTGTTTCTTTGGACAGTTTCCAACCCCCAAAATTGGAAAACCGCCTCTATCCCAAAATGAGACCAATAAAAGCCCCACTTCAGCCTGGATGTTACCGGTCGCAGGAGAGGGCAGCGCACATTGAAATGTTACTAAAACATAACAAAAACTCTACAAATCCAGTATCAGCGGAATCGGACCGAGCTGCAGGACACAGGTAAGACGCCATTTATACTGCACAATGAGCTCCATAGAAACAACCCCCCCCCCCCCACCACCAAAAACATGGTTCCACCACACACATCATTTTGGGAGAGTTTCCCAGCACGTTATATAGTGAGGTCAATGGTGCCAATAACAAGTACATTGTGTCTCATAGAAAACAACCCTCAAATGACCGAAAAATAAGCTCTAAGTTCTGACTCTTTGAAGGCAAAAACCAAAAATAGCTGCATCCTGGAGAGGTAAAGAGAAGCTTCTGTCCATGACCTGGGGGAGGAACCTGCAAACCTCTGCTCCTGTACAACCACCTGCAGTGACCCTGCATCCCCAGCACGGCCAGCACCCATCTCCTGCCCGCTGTGTCAGAGGATCCTGATGATACCGGCTCCCTGGACTCCGGACACCTGATCAGGGCTGGTTCTTCCAGGTCAGGGCGGTCATTTCTCGGCCCCTCCTTCCATATCTGGTGATACTTGTGTCGAACACGATGTCATCACTATCATTAGATAAGGAATTATTTGGATTATTATAGAAAACTGCAGGGTGTGAGCAGAAGAAGAAGCGAATTGTTACATAATCTCTTTATACAGTGCAACAATGTATCCAATACAATATAACACTAAGGTCCACATGTATAAAAACTAAGGGCACGTCCCCACAGCAACGGTTTTCGGCCGGTTTTTCAGCCGGTTAGCGGTTTTTCAGACCGCCTGAAAAAACGGCCGAAAATGAGCACAATGGTGCTCTATGGAAAACCCGTGCAGCAGTCCCCACTGTCCTCACTGCACGGGTGTGCCGTGAGAACGCGCCCTAAAACTCTCTTTGTTGGCCATAGCAACCAATCACAGCCCATAGCAACCAGAGCTCATAGCAACCAATCAGAGCTCATAGTAACCAGAGCTCATAGCAACCAATCACAGCCCATAGCAACCAGAGCCCATAGTAACCAATCAGAGCTCATAATAACCAATCAGAGCCCATAGTAACCAATCAGAGCTCATAGCAGCCAATCAGAGCTCATAGCAACCAGAGTCCATAGTAACCAAACAGAGCTCATAGCAACCAATAAGAGTCCATAGTAACCAATCAGAGGCCCATAGTAACCAATCAGAGTCCAGAGCGACCAATCAGAGTTCATAGCAAGCAATCAGCATCCATAGCAACCAATTAGGGCTCATAGCAACCAATCAGAGTACATAGCAACCAATCATAGCCCATAGGAACCGGAGCCCATAGCAACCAATCAGAGCCCATAGTAACCAATCAGAGCTCATAGCAACCAATCAGAGCCCATAGCAACCAATCATATCCCATAGCAATCAATCAGAGCCCATAGCAACCAATCACAACCCATAGCAACCAGAGCTCATAGCGACCAATCAGAGCCCATAGCCACCAATCAGAGCCCATAGCAACTAATCAGAGCCCATAGCAACCAATCAGAGCCGATATTAACCAAGCAGAGCTCATAGCAACCAATCAGAGCCCATAGCAACCAATCAAAGCCCACAGAAACCAATCAGAGCCCATAGCAACCAATCAGAGCTCATAGCGACCAATCAGAGCCCATAGTAACCAATCAGAGCTCGTAGCCACCAATCATATCCCATAGCAACCAGAGTCCATAGCAACCAATCAGAGCCCATAGTAACCAATCAGAGCTCATAGCCAGCAATCAGAGCCCATAGCAACCAATCATATCCCATAGCAACCAATCACAGCCCATAGGAACCAGAGCTCATAGCAACCAATCAGAGCCCATAGCGACCAATCAGAGTACATAGCAACCAATCAGAGCTCATAGCAACCAAAGCCCATAGCAACCAGAGATCATAGCAACCAATCAGAGCCCATAGCAACCAATCAGAGCCTATAGCAACCAATCAAACCTCCCCTCCCATTTTTCCAGAGCACTATATGAAATGAGAGGGGTGCTCAGATTGGTTGCTATTAGCAACAAAGAAAGACAGGTTTCCTACATGTCCCCCTAAGGGTAGGCATAGAGAAAATACCCATTTTTGTCATCTTTTGCATGGTTTAGGGAGACTGTTCTGCCCGCGGCTTGCGGATTTGCCCGTCCCCCTCAATCATCATGATGCACATGCTCTGCCCGAAGACTGGATGGAAGAATGAACGTGTTTTACGTTTTTTGGAATGTCGGAGGTGTAAACAAACGTCCGACTGAAATGCCGTTCTGTGTGGACTGCTGCGCGGACTTTCTATCAAACTCTATGTGGACGGCTGACAGTCGGTTTCCAGATAGTTATCAAATCCGAAAACCGTCTGAAAACCTGACCCTGTGGACGGACCCCGAGGCTATGTCTACACAGTATTGATTCTCAGCGGATTCAGTATCTTGAATCTGTCAAAAATCTGACTGTGCCCGGCGCTGTGCAAACTTCAGCAGAAAATCCGTGCAGTGGTCTGAAGCCGCTGGAAATGCAAATCTGCGCCGCAATGAAGTGAAAATACTGTCGGCTTTCCTACCCTATTCTATCTTTGCTGTGGAGACAGAGTCTAAGTCCTAAGACTAAAGCTGTAATGGAAGTTTCCGGATCTCCGACACAAGAAGGGGAGGCATTAGCCAAGGGATCAGTCTCACAGCGGACACCCACCGCGCCCGATCGACCTTATTGATCACAATGAGTCCGCCGGGTTTCCATCTAGGTGTCTGTTGTTGCTACCGAAAAAATACTCTGTTTTCTTGCTTTTCTTATAGCAACACTTTTTAACTTAATTTTTGCGCTGTCTTGTATTAGTACGTAGCTGGCACCGGGGTGGAGGTGGTAATCTATGGGGTCCCAGTGCTGCCACCTTCAGTGAACAAACATGTATTACTAGTCCAGGCAATGGTGCGGAAACCTGTTTAATGACTTCTGACTTTGTGCTGCAATTAATAACTTCAGTTACAGTGTTTTCTATAGACAAAACTTTATTATGATGTTTAATGTTAAGGCAAATATAGTTGGAGCTACTGTAGTATTCAAGTTGGGCAGGTAGCAGGGGGTGTTGGTGTTCCAGCTGGGCAGGTGGCTGGGGTGTTGGTGTTCCTGCTGGGCAGGTGGCTGGGGGTGTTGGTGTTCCAGCTGGGCAGGTGGCTGGGGTGTTGTTGTTCCAGTTGGGCAGGTGGCAGGGGGTGTTAGTGTTCCAGTTGGGCAGGTGGCTGGGGTGTTGGTGTTCCAGCTGGGCAGGTGGCTGGGGGGGTGGTGTTCCAGCTGGGCAGGTGGCTGGGGGTGATGGTGTTCCAGTTGGGCAGGTGGCTGGGGGGTTGGTGTTACAGCTGGGCAGGTGGCAGCGGGTGTGGTGTTCCAGCTGCGCAGGTGGCAGGGGGTGTTAGGGTTCCAGCTGGGCAGGTGGCTGGGGTTGTTGGTGTTCCAGTTGGGCAGGTGGCTGGGGGTGATGGTGTTCCAGCTGGGCAGGTGGCTGGGGGTGATTGTGTTGCAGCTGGGCAGGTGGCTGGGGTGTTGGTGTTCCAGCTGGGCAGGTGGCTGGGGGTGTTGGTGTTCCAGCTGGGCAGGTGGCTGGGGTGTTGGTGTTCCAGGTGGGCTGGTGGCTGGGGGTGTTGGTGTTCCAGCTGGGCAGGTGGCAGGGGGTGTTGGTGTTCCAGCTGGGCAGGTGGCTGGGGGTGTTGGTGTTCCAGCGGGGCAGGTGGCAGGGGGTGAGGGTGTTCCAGCTGGGCAGGTGGCTGGGGGTGATGGTGTTCCAGTTGGGCAGGTGGCAGAGGGTGATGGTGTTCCAGCTGGGCAGGTGGCTGGGGGTGTTGGTGTTCCAGCTGGGCAGGTGGCTGGGGGTGTTGGTGTTCCAGTGGGGCAGGTGGCTGGGGTGTTGGTGTTCCAGCTGGGCAGGTGGCTGGGGGTGTCGGGGTTCCAGCTGGGCAGGTGGCTGGGGTGTTGGTGTTCCAGCTGGGCAGGTGGCTGGGGTGTTGGTGTTCCAGCTGGGCAGGTGGCTGGGGTGTGTTCCAGCTGGGCAGGTGGCTGGGGTGATGGTGTTCCAGCTGGGCAGGTGGCTGGGGTGTTGGTGTTCAGCTGGGCAGGTGGCTGGAGTGTGTTGGTGTTCAGCTGGGCAGGTGGCTGGGGGTGTTGGTGTTCCAGCTGGGCAGGTGGCTGGGGGTGTTGGTGTTCCAGCTGGGCAGGTGGCTGGGGTGTTGGTGTTCCAGCTGGGCAGGTGGCTGGGGGTGTTGGTGTTCCAGCTGGGCAGGTGGCAGGGGATGTTGGTGTTCCATGTGGGCAGGTGGCTGGGGGTGTTAGTGTTCCAGCTGGGCAGGTGGCTGGGGTGTTGGTGTTCCGGCTGGGCAGGTGGCTGGGGTGGCGGTGTTCCAGCTGGGCAGGTGGCTGGGGTTGTTAGTGTTCCAGCTGGGCAGGTGGCTGGGGTTGTTAGTGTTCCAGCTGGGCAGGTGGCTGGGGGTGTTGGTGTTCCAGCTGGGCAGGTGGCTGGGGTGTTGGTGTTCCAGCTGGGCAGGTTGCTGGGGGTGATGGTGTTCCAGCTGGGCAGCTGGCTGGGGGTGATGGTGTTCCAGCTGGGCAGGTGGCTGGGGGTGCTGGTGTTCCAGTTGGGCAGGTGGCTGGGGTGTTGGTGTTCCAGCTGGGCAGGTGGCGGGGGTGTTAGTGTTCCAGCTGGGCAGGTGGCTGGGGTGTTGGTGTTCCAGCTGGGCAGGTGGCTGGTGGTGTTAGTGTTCCAGCTGGGCAGGTGGCTGGTGGTGTAAGTGTTCCAGCTGGGCAGGTGGCTGGGGTGATGGTTTTCCAGGTGGGCAGGTGGCTGGGGTGATGGTTTTCCAGCTGGGCAGGGGGCTGTGGTGATAGTGTTCCAGCTGGGAAGGTGGCTGGGGTGATAGTGTTCCAGCGGGGCAGGTGGCTGGGGGTGTTGGTGTTCCAGCTGGGGAGGTGGCTGGGGGTGTTGGTGTTCCTGCTGGGCAGGTGGCTGGGGGGGTTGGTGTTCCAGGTGGGCAGGTGGCTGGTGGTGATGGTGTTCCAGCTGGGCAGGTGGCTGGGGTGTTGGTGTTCCAGCTGGGCAGGTGGCTGGGGGTGTTGGTGTTCCAGCTGGGCAGGTGGCTGGGGGTGTTGGTGTTCCAGCTGGGCAGGTGGCTGGGGTGTTGGTGTTCCAGCTGGGCAGGTGGCTGGGGTGTTGGTGTTCCGGCTGGGGAGGTGGCTGGATGTGTTAGTGTTCCAGCTGGGCAGGTGGCTGGGGTGTTGGTGTTCCAGCTGGGTAGGTGACTGGGGGTGATGGTGTTCCAGTTGGGCAGGTGGCTGGGGGTGTTGGTGTTCCAGCTGGGCAGGTGGCTGGGGTGTTGGTGTTCCAGCTGGGCAGGTGGCTGGGGTGTTGGTGTTCCAGATGGGCAGGTGGCTGGTGGTGTTAGTGTTCCAGCTGGGCAGGTGGCTGGGGGTGTTGGTGTTCCAGGTGGGCAGGTGGCTGGGGGTGATAGTGTTCCAGCTGGGCAGGTGGCTGGAGGTGTTGGTGTTTCAGCTGGGCAGGTGGTGGGGGTGTTGGGGTTC
The DNA here is from genome assembly GCA_025379985.1 of Phyllomedusa bahiana. NCBI lineage: Eukaryota > Metazoa > Chordata > Amphibia > Anura > Hylidae > Phyllomedusa > Phyllomedusa bahiana. The sequence continues at coordinate 60,605 of JAODAL010016985.1, forward strand.
CCGCTGGGCCGGTGGCTGGGGGTGTGGGTGTTCCAGCTGGGCAGGTGGCTGGGGGTGTTGGTGTTCCAGCTGGGCAGGTGGCTGGGGGTGTTGGTGTTCCAGCTGGGCAGGTGGCTGGGGGTGTTAGTGTTCCAGCTGGGCAGGTGGCTGGGGTGTTGGTGTTCCAGCTGGGCAGGTGGCTGGGGTGTTGGTGTTCCAGCTGGGCAGGTGGCGGGGGGGTTTGTGTTCCAGCTGGGCAGGTGGCTGGGGGTGTTGGGGTGCGAGCTGGGCAGGTGGCTGGGGTGTTGGTGTTCCAGCTGGGCAGGTGGCTGGGGGTTAGGGTGTTCCAGCTGGGCAGGTGGCAGGGGGTGTTAGTGTTTCCAGCTGGGCCGGTGGCTGGGGTGTTGGTGTTCCAGCTGGGCAAGTGGCTGGGGGTGACGGTGTTCCAGCTGGGCAGGTGGCTGGGGGTGTTTGTGCTCCAGCTGGGCAGGTGGCTGGGGTGTTGGTGTTCCAGCTGGGCAGGTGGCTGGGGTGTTGGTGTTCCAGCTGGGCAGGTTGCTGGGGGTGATGGTGTCCCAGCTGGGCACCTTGGTGGGGGTGATGGTGTTCCAGCTGGGCAGGTGGCTGGGGGTGTTGGTGTTCCAGCTGGGCAGGTGGCTGGGGTGTTGGTGTTCCAGTTGGGCAGGTGGCTGGGGTGTTGGTGTTCCATCTGGGCAGGTGGCTGGGGGTGTTGGTGTTCCAGCTGGGCAGGTGGCTGGGGTGTTGGTGTTCCAGCTGGGCAGGTGGCTGGGGTGTTGGTGTTCCAGCTGGGCAGGTGGCTGGGGTGTTGGTGTTCCAGTTGGGCAGGTGGCTGGGGGTGTTGGTTTTCCAGTTGGGCAGGTGGCTGGGGGTGTTTGGTGTTCCAGCTGGGCAGGGTGGTGGGGGTGTTTGTGTTCCAGCTGGGCAGGTGGCTGGTGGTGTTAGTGTTCCAGCTGGGCAGGTGGCTGGGGTGATGGTTTTCCAGCTGGGCAGGTGGCTGGGGTGGTAGTGTTCCAGCTGGGCAGGTGGCTGGGGTGTGGGTGTTCCAGCTGGGCAGGTGGGCGGGGGGTGTTGGTGTTCCAGCTGGGCAGGTGGCTGGGGTGATAGTGTTCAGCTGGCAGGTGGGCTGGGGGTGTTGGTGTTCCAGCTGGGCAGGTGGCGGGGGTGTTGGTGTTCCAGCTGTGCCGGTGGCTGGGGGTGTTGGTGTTCCAGTTGGGCAGGTGGCTGGGGTCTTGGTGTTACAGGTGGGCAGGTGGCTGGAGGTGCTGGTGTTCCAGCTGGGCAGGTGGCTGGGGGTGTTGGTGTTCCAGTTGGGCAGGTGGCAGGGGGTGTTGGTGTTCCAGCTGGGCAGGTGGCTGGGGTGTTGGTGTTCCAGCTGGGCAGGTGGCTGGGGTGACGGTGTTCCAGCTGGGCAGGTGGCTGGGGGATTTAGTGTTCCAGATGGGCAGGTGGCTGGTGGTGTTGGTGTTCCAGCTGTGCCGGTGGCTGGGGGTTTTGGTGTTCCAGGTGGGCAGGTGGCTGGGGGTGATGGTGTTCCAGTTGGGCAGGTGGCTGGGGTGTTGGTGTTCCAGTTGGGCAGGTGGCTGGGGTGTTGGTGTTCCAGCTGGGCAGGTGGCGGGGGTGTTGGTGTTCCAGTTCTGCAGGTGGCTGGGGGTGATGGTGTTCCAGCTGGGCAGGTGGCTGGAGGTGCTGGTGTTCCAGCTGGGCAGGTGGCTGGGGGTGATGGTGTTCCAGTTGGGCAGGTGGCTGTGGGTGTTGGTGTTCCAGCTGGGCAGGTGGCTGGTGGTGTTGGTGTTCCAGCTGGGCAGGTGGCTGGGGGTGATGATGTTCCAGCTGGGCAGGTGGCTGGGGGTGTTGGTGTTCCAGGTGGGCAGGTGGTGGAGGTGTTGGTGTTCCAGCTGGGCAGGTGGGGGGTGATGGTGTTCCTGCTGGGCAGGTGGCTGGGGGTGTTGGTGTTCCAGCTGGGCAGGTGGCTGGGGGTGTGGTGTTCCAGCTGGGCAGGTGGCTGGGGGTGTTGGTGTTCCAGCTGGGCAGGTGGCTGGGGGTGTTGGTGTTCCAGCTGGGCAGGTGGCAGGGGGTGTTGGTGTTCCAGCTGGGCAGGTGGCTGGGGGTGTTGGTGATCCAGCTGGGCAGGTGGCTGGGGGTGTTGGTGTTCCAGCTGGGCAGGTGTCAGGTGGGGATGGTGGTCCAGCTGGGCCGGGGGCTGGGGGTGATGGTGTTCCTGTTGGGCCGGTGGCTGGGGTGATGGTGTTCCAGCTGGGCAGGTGGCTGGGGGTGATGGTGTTCCAGCTGGGCAGGTGGCTGGGGGTGATGGTGTTCCAGTTGGGCAGGTGGCTGGGGTGATGGTGTTCCAGCTGGGCAGGTGGCAGGGGGGGTTGGTGTTCCAGCTGGGCAGGTGGCTGGGGGTGATGGTGTTCCAGCTGGGCAGGTGGCTGGGGGTGTTGGTGTTCCAGCTGGGCAGGTGGCTGGGGGTGATGGTGTTCCAGCTGGGCAGGTGGCTGGGGGTGTTGGGGTTCCAGCTGGGCAGGTGGGGGGTGATGGTGTTCCAGCTGGGCAGGTGGCTGGGGGTGTTGGTGTTCCAGCTGGGCAGGTGGCTGGGGGTGATGGTGTTCCAGCTGGGCAGGTGGCTGGGGGTGATGGTGTTCCAGCTGGGAGGTGGCTGGGGGTGATGGGTTCCAGTTGGGCAGGTGGCTGGGGTGATGGTGTTCCAGCTGGGCAGGTGGCAGGGGGTGTTGGTGTTCCAGCTGGGCAGGTGGCTGGGGGTATGGTGTTCCAGCTGGGCAGGTGGCTGGGGGTGTTGGTGTTCCAGCTGGGCAGGTGGCTGGGGGTGTTGGTGTTCCAGCTGGGCAGTTGGCTGGGGTGTTGGTGTTCCAGCTGGGCAGGTGGCTGGGATGTTGGTGTTCCAGCTGCGTAATTGGCTGGGGGGTGATGGTGTTCCAGCTGGGCAGGTGGCTGGGGGTGAGGGTGTTCCAGGTAGGTGGGTGGCTGGAGCTGAGGGTTTTCCAGTTGGGCAGGTGGCTGGGGGTAATAAGAAGTGGGAGCATAAAGCTGTAAAACCACCACAGCCTGAACTGGAAGTGAGAGCCTGAAGCTGTAGAACCACCCACAGCCTGAACAGGAAATGGGAGTCAATAGCTGTAGAACCGCCAGCAGTCGGAACAGGAAGTGGGAGCCTGACGCTATAGAACCAGCCACAGCCTGAACAGGAAGTGGGAGTCAAGAGCTGTAGAACCACTCACAGCCTGAACAGGAAGTGGGAGCCTGAAGCTGTAGAATCACCCACAGTCTGACCTGGAATTGGGAGCCTGAAGCTGTAGATCCGCCCACAGCCTGAACAGGAAGTGGGAGCCTGAAGATGTAGAACCACCCACAGCCTGAACAGGAAGTGGGAGCCTGAAGATGTAGAATCACCCACAGCCTGAACAGGAAGTGGGAGCCTGAAGATGTAGAATCACCCACAGCCTGAACAGGAAGTGGGAGCCTGAAGCTGTAGAATCACCCACAGTCTGACCTGGAAGTGGGAGCCTGAAGCTGTAGAACCGCCTACAGCCTGAACAGGAAGTGGGAGCCTGAAGATGTAGAACCACCCACAGCCTGAACAGGAAGTGGGAGCCTGAAGATGTAGAATCACCCACAGCCTGAACAGGAAGTGGGAGTTTGAAGCTATAGAACCATTCACAGCCTGAAAAGGAAGTGATAACCTGAAGCTGGCTGTGACAAGCAGGCTCTGGAGAACAGAATGGTAAGAACACCCCTTTAAAAGAAGGCACTGGATGCAAAACCTAAAGCTTATAGGCCCCAGTTCATAACTGGCCCTCATTAACCACGTGCCTTAATATGAAAGGAGGTCCGTCACAGGTGAGGGGGCCGGGTGTGACTGTAACCTCTGTATCCCCCAAAGTTACATCATGTGATACAGGCAAGGATTATTGTATGTACGATACATTGTTTATTGGATACAATAAATTATAAGCATTGCATTCATTATGATGAGTTTGTGGATATTGTGTAACATTGCAGGAGATTCAGTGAATGAGCAAAAAAATTCGATTTACTGTGAATCACTTCAAAATCAGCAGAAGGACATTTTATGATGAAACCACCCGATTGTGCCCGGTCTGTGCCGCGTCCTATATCTGTGTCATAGAAGAATTTTATAAAACTAGTATCCTGGGATGAATCATTTCCAGGGTGTAACTAGTAACCAGGGAGCCCCATAGCAAAACTTGTTATGGGGCCCCAACCTCCAGCAGCAAGGTTAGGGCATAAAAAGCTTCAGTTTAGTGTAGTCTACCAAATGCACAGGGATAATGCACACAGTGGTGTCGCCATATTGGAGGTACATACAAAAGTATGTCACTGTACAAACATAGGGCCACAGGTATGAAAACTGTCTAGGTCCACGACGTTCTTTGTTGCCCATAGCAACCAATCAGGGCTCCCCTTTAATTCCATACAGTGCTCTGAAAAGGAGAGCGCTGATTGGTTGCTATTGGCAACAAAGAAAATCTTAAACCTAGACAGTTTTCATGTATGTCTTCCATAGTGTACATAGCAATATAATGCACACAGTGATGTGACAGTACAGGCATAGTGCACATAGTGATATAATATTGGGATAATGCACACAGTGATGTGACAATACAGGTATAGCCCATATAGTCCTGGTATAATAGCGGGCTAATGCACCCAGTGATGTGGCAGTACAGGCCTAGTGCACATAGTCATGTTATAATAGTGGGATAATGCACACAGTGATGTGACAATAGATGCACAGTGCTCAGAGTGATATTATAATAGAGGGATCATGCACACAGTGATGTGACAGTACAAGCATAGTGCATATAGTGATGTTATAATAGTGGAATAATGCACATAGTGATGTGACAATAGAGGCATAGTGCACATAGTGATGTTATACTAGTAGGATAATGCACACAGTGATGTGACAATACAGGCATAGTGCACATAGTGATATTATAATAGTGGGATAATGCACACAGTGATGTGACAGTACAGGCATAGCCCACATAGTGATGTTATAATAGTAGGATAATGCACACAGTGATGTGACAGTACAGGCATAGCCCACATAGTGATGTTATAATAGTAGGATAATGCACACAGTGATGTGACAGTACAGGCATACTGCACATAGTGGTGTTATAATAGTGGGATAATGCACACAGTGATGTGACAATACAGGCATAGTGCACATAGTCATGTTATAATAGTGGGATAATGCACACAGTGATGTGACAATACAGGCATAGTGCACATAGTGATTTTATAATAGTGGGATAATGCACACAGTGATGTTACAATACAGGCATAGTGCACAAAGTGAAGTTATAATAGTGGGATAATGCACACAGTGATGTGACAATACAGGTAAAGTACACATAGTGATGTTATAACAGTGGGATAATGGACACAGTTATGTTATAATAGTGAGATAATGCACACAGTGATGTGACAATACAGGCATAGTGCACATAGGGATATTATAATAGTGGGATAATGCAGACAGTGATGTGACAGTACAGGCATAGTGCACATAGTGATGTTATATGTGGATTCACCAGTGATGTGACAATACAGGCATAGTGCACATAGGGATATTATAATAGTGGGATAATGCACACAGTGATGTGACAATACAGGCATAGTGCACATAGGGATATTATAATAGTGGGATAATGCACACAGTGATGTGACAATACAGGCATAGTGCACATAGGGATATTATAATAGTGGGATAATGCAGACAGTGATGTGACAGTACAGGCATAGTGCACATAGTGATGTTATAATAGTGGGATAATACACACAGTGATGTGACAATACAGGCATAGTGCACATAGGGATATTATAATAGTGGGATAATGCACACAGTGATGTGACAATACAGGCATAGTGCACAAAGTGAAGTTATAATAGAGGGATAATACACACAGTGATGTGACAATACAGGTATAGTACACATAGTGATGTTATAACAGTGGGATAATAGACACAGTTACGGTATGTTATAATAGTGAGATAATGCACACAGTAATGTGACAATACAAGCGTAGTGCACATAGTGATGCTTCAGTAGTGGGAAAATGCACACCATGATGTCACAGTACAAGCATAATACACATGGTGATGCTTAAATAGTGGGATAATGCAGACAGTGATGTCACAGCACAATCATAGTGCACATAGTGATGTTATAATAGTTGGATCCTGCACACAGTGATGTCAGAGTACAAGAACAATGCACACAGTGATGCTATAACGATGGGATAATACACAATGCAGCGCTGGAGCAGAGGGTAATATACATAGTGGTGTCAAAGTAAAGGGTTCATATATACCATAGCAGAAAAGTAATGCACATGAGACTGTTAAGTCACCGTATAAACAGTGAATAAGCATAGCATGATAAAGCTGCAGAGTAAGGATGGGCACAGAGGGGAGGACCACGGGCTCTAGTTAAACGTAATATGGGGCCACATTAATGGTTGTGCCCTATAGAAGCTGGAAGTTACACCCTTGTTTTCCAATATGTCTTTATAGAGGTCAGAGCTCAGTTCCTGACACAGATCCCAAGCCCTTGAATACACACATAGGGTTACATGATAGCCGTGTGTCTCCCTGCAGCCATCACTAGGGGGCGCTACCTGCTGACTGTTACACATACACTCTTACCGGCCATACAGGATCAGGACCTTGTTTAGCCCTTTGCTCCGTCCTCTTTCCTGTCTGCACAGCCTTACTTTACTGTCTTCTCTATAACCTTGTGCATGGGCCACTTTACTTCTCTCTCCCTCTCACACAGTCCCCTGAGGAGATCTGCATTTTTCCCCCCAGCCAGGTCATTTGTTCGCATGGGGTCACCCTGTCGTTGGTGGATGGGCTTTCGCAGTTTGTGCACCAAGACCCTCACATTTTCACGTGTCCAAAAAGCCTCCATTTTGGTTGTGCACTCCGCCCATCCACACAGAAAATGTAGCTGGGACCTTCACGCCCTGACAATATGGAGGACTGAGTTGGCATTGAGCGAGGTGAGGTATCCGTGTAGGCCGCTGTCTGAGCTGAGGTCACCTTGTCGCGGTGGATGGACTCTTGCAGTTTTGATAAAAAATGTGCACCTAGAGCCTAAAAAGTATCCAAAAAGTAGCAGAAATGCATATTTAGATAGTTGCTATATTCACCTCGACTGTTTCTTAGCATTTGTAGAGTGCTGCGGATATTTTGGTGTTCGGTGTGTTTGCATTGCTTTGCTCCCGCGCCAGCGTGCAACTTCAACATTTTCTGGATGTGTTGATAAATGTTTATATTTTGATTTGTTCACATGGTTTTTAGGGACAGGTAGTATAAGGTTAGAGTACTGGCGGGGTCGCCCTTGTCGGGGCAGGCGCTCCTCATCCACCTATAGTGCTGGATAGGACTCCCTTAGGGTCATCTCAGGCCAGTCACTCCCTGTTTGCAATCTTCAGTCTGCACCTGTATACAGGTGTGAAGACATCAAACAGTAAGACTGTCCCTGCTTGCATTATCTGCTTGTATATGGTGTGTGCACTGCTGAGCTGGCAGTCAGTCAATTAGTTTTCCTAAATTCTCATAAGGTTGCTTTTGGTATTGTATTTTAAATATTTAAAAGTAAAAGTTATATTTTATATTCTGCACTCATTTTTCTTATGTTTAACAGATGATCAGGTAGGAGTTGCCATCTGCATGGTTCACTTACTCCCTGTTATAGACGACATATAATTTGGTTGTTACACATTGAGCTCAATAATAGCACAGTATGCAGGGAGCTCCCCCTAGTGGTGGCTGCGGACAGGCTGAATGTTGTGCTGTGTCTCTGCAGAGGGTTTGGAGCTCTGTGTCAGGAGAGGTTTCACCACTTAAGTGCAAAGTGTTGGATCTACAGTTTCAGGGACAGGGTTACTCCATTGCTCTGACACAATGTGAATGGAGCCCCTCCCCAAAACCCATATATAATGGCTTCTGGAAGGTTTGGGAAGGTTTTGCTGGGGAATCTAAAGCAATGGAGGTGGAGGGAGACTGCAGCTAATTATCTTGGCAAAACATCAAAAAAACATCTCAGACACAGAAACCTCCCCAGAAACTGCCCCGACGGCGGCGGCGCCTCCCTCTCGGCGGTCAAATGTTTCTCTTCAGTGTTCTTCATTTGTGATGCCAGGAACTCATCTACAATTCTTTTCTCTTCTTCATCTTCTTCTAGAAATGTCTCCTGGTTTTCTTCCATCACTATGACGTGGTCCTCATAGGACGTCTCCTCCTCTGATTGGTCGGAATAGTTGTCCTCCTGGTTTCCAGAGTCTTCTATGGATCCGCTCCCTGGGTCTTTCTTGGTATTGTTGAAAAAATAAAACACATTTTAGATAAAACACGGCTTCTACAACATTTGGTGAATAATTCTTATCCGGTGAAAAAAGAAAATACAAATCTGCATTTGTCCCCATTGCCGACAGTGCCAAGCAAGAAAACCAGCAAGAACACAACCAGCAGGAACACAGCCAGCAAGAAAACCAGCAAAAACACAGCCAGCAAGAAAACCAGCAAGAACACAGCCAGCAGGAACACAGCCAGCAGGAACACAGCCAGCAAGAAAACCAGCAAGAACACAGCCAGCAGGAACACAGCCAGCAAGAAAACCAGCAAGAACACAGCCAGCAAGAAAACCAGCAAGAACACAGCCAGCAGGAACACAGCCAGCAGGAACACAGCCAGCAAGAAAATCAGCAACAAAACAGCTAGCAAGAACACAGCCAGCAAGAACACAGCCAGCAGGATCACCTCCAGAAAGAAAATCAGCAAGAACACAGCCAGCAAGAACACAACCAGCAAGAAAACCAGCAAGAACACAGCCAGCAGGAACACAGCCAGCAAGAACACAGCCAGCAAGAACACAGCCAGCAAGAACACAGCCAGCAAGAACACAGCCAGCAAGAAACACAGCCAGCAGGAACACAGCCAGCAGGAACACAGCCAGCAAGAAAACCAGCAAGAACACAGCCAGCAGGAACACAGCCAGCAAGAAAACCAGCAAGAACACAACCAGCAGGAACACAACCAGCAGGATCACCTCCAGAAGAAAACCAGCAAGAACACAGCCAGCAAGAACACAACCAGCAAGAAAACCAGCAAGAACACAGCCAGCAGGAACACAGCCAGCAAGAACACAACCAGCAAGAAAACCAGCAAGAACACAGCCAGCAGGAACACAGCCAGCAGGAACACAGCAGCAAAAAAAAACCCCCAGCAAAAAACGTAGCAAAACAAAAGCCTGCAAAAAACGCCAGCAAGAAAACCAGCAGGAACGCAGCCAGCAGGAACACAGCCAGCCAGAACGAACAAAAGGGAAAAACCAAGAAAACACAGCCAGCAGGAACACAGCCAGCAAGAACACAGCCAAGAACACAGCCAGCAGGAACAACCAGAAAGAAACAGCCAGCAGGAAAAAGCCACAAGAAAACCGCAGGAACACGCCAGCAGAAACAGCAGCAGGAACACAGCCAGCAGGAACACAGCCAGCAGGAACACAGCCAGCAGGAACACAGCCAGCAAGAACACAGCCAGCAAGAACACACAGCAAGAACCAGCAAGCACAGAAGAAAGCCAGCAGGAACCGCAAAAACACGCCAGAAAGGAACAGCGGGCGCAGCAAGGAACAGCCAGCAAGAACACAGCCAGCAAGAAAACCAGCAAGAACACAGCCAGCAAGAACACAGCCAGCAGGAACACAGCCAGCAGGAACACAGCCAGCAAGAAAACCAGCAAGAACACAGCCAGCAGGAACACAGCCAGCAGGAACACAGCCAGCAGGAACACAGCCAGCAAGAACACAGCCAGCAGGAACTCCGCCAGCAAGAAAACCAGCAGGAACACAGCCAGCAGGAACACAGCGCAAGGAAAAGCAGAGAAACACAGCAGCAGGAACAAGCCAGCAGGAACAGCCAGAAGGAAACCCAGGGCAGGACACATTTACGGAACACGCAGGGAACACAGCCAGCAGGAACGCAGCCAGCAGGAACGCAGCCAGCAAGAACGCAGCCAGCAAGAACGCAGCCAGCAAGAACACAGCCAGCAGGAACACAGTCAGCAAGAACACAGGCAGCAGGAACACAGCCAGCAGGAACACAGCAGGCAAGAAAACCAGCAGGAACACAGCCAGCAAGAAAACCAGCAAGAACACAGCCAGCAAGAAAACCAGCAAGAACACAGCCAGAAGGAACACAGCCAGCAAGAAAACCAGCAAGAACACAACCAGCAGGAACACTCAGCTAGGAAAAACAGCCCAGAAAGAACACAGCCAGCAGGAAACAAGCCGAAAGGAACACAGCCAGCAGAAACACCCAAAGCAGAAAACCAGCAGGACACAGCAGAAGGGAACACAGCCAGAAAGGAACACACCCGCAGGAAACACAGCCAGCAAGAACACAGCCAGCAAGAACACAGCCAGCAGGAACACAGCCAGCAAGAACACAGCCAGCAGGAACACAGCCAGCAAGAACACAGCCAGCAGGAACACAGCCAGCAAGAAAACCAGCAGGAACACAGCCAGCAGGAACACAGCCAGCAAGAACACAGCCAGCAAGAACACCGGGCCAAGGAGGAACCCCAAACTCAGGCCCACGGAGCAACCCTGAGGGCGGACGGCCGCATGAACCAGCCAGCAAGGAACAGCCAAGCATAGAAAAAACCTAAGGGAGAGTTTTTACCATAGTCCTCCTTTATATAAGTCATGGACGGTTAGTAACAAGTTTGGTTCAATTTGTAAAAACAGACAATTTGGATCGGGAGGGCCCTGGACCTTTATGGTCAATTTAAGGTAACACTGTCATTCAGTTGGTGCCACCATCATGGATGATCAGGCTTGACAGCCTTCTTCTTGCCTCTACCACTCACCTCTCCTTCCCCATCTGAAGTCGGGGTTTTTACCTTTTTAGGCTTAAAGGGAATTTGTCATCAAAAAATGAGTCATTATTTAAGTCCCATTTTTATGATAAATACATTTTTTTGGAATTTTTGGGTGTTTTTTTATTTATTTTTTTTTTATCACTTTCAATATTTTTAAATAATTCTTGAGTCCCTTTCAGTTTTCACTTTGGCCACTTTAACAGCAGTCAGAGAGATGCTTTACAGCAGTTTATGGAAAATAGGAGACTTAAGACGACTCAGTCCATTCCTTTTTATAGGAAGAGTTTTTAGTCATGCTCTGTGACTGGGAAGAAATCACTGTGCAGGAGGTGAGAAAGGGGGGAAATGTGACTATTCCTCTTGTGACTGGTGGATCTGTGTTATCTATTCACACTGGTGTCTCCTTTCAGTTTGAACCTCTTTGTGCTGAATAATGAGGGAGAGGCTGAGAATCTTTCTGTACAGAACAGGAAGTGTCAGAAAATTATTAAGCCCTAGTGGTCAAAGTGAAAACTGCAGGACTTAAGAATTATTAAAAAATATTGAAAGTGATATAGAAAATGTAAAAAAAATATAACCAAAAATTCTTAAAAAATGTGTTGAACATAAAAATGTGAGTTAAACAATGAGTCCTTTTTGATGACACTTTCCCTTTAAAGACAAATCCATGTTGACAGTACTATCCCCCTTCCTACTTGCTATTTGCTCCCCCCACCACTCAGTTCTCCGGCTCCTTCTCCCTCTGACGTGCTTCCTGGACCCGCCACAGGGGCAGAGTTTCTGTTTCACTGAGCAGGATAGGTGTCTGCCTGGGTGGGTCCCCACGTGCTCATGGGACCCCCAGGTAGCCACCTACCCTGCCCAATGGAAAAGATGGCCCTGGTACAGAGGAGCCAATAGAACAGAATGGAGAGTCAGGGGCAAGTGGGACTGGTTCTCCATTCTGAGCCGACAGAGGTGGGGCCTGCACCGATCAGACATTGATGGCGTATCCTATCTATACACTAAAGTCTATGGTAAGAGCACCCCTTTGAGGATTCCTCAGCCTTTATACAGAATAATACTTCTTTCTACTAATTTATCATTTTTTATCCAGAATTTACCTTTAATAGCCCTAAATTCAGGACCACGATGCTGTTTGCCAGGACAATATACAATGTGTCGTGAATGGAGCTTGTTAGGGAACATGTGTGACAAATGCAGTAAATGTATCTAAGCTCAGAACAGGGTTTGTTACATTTTCAGCTTGGAGGCGGTGCTTTGTACTGGAGGTGGAGCTAAGTGATGACTGCTCTCCACTTTTTGGGTGAATGTGGAGGGCTCCTTCTGTGTTCCATGACCAAGGTAAGACATTTCACTGATGGAGCCAAGCCTGGAAGAGGAGCTGAACTTACCCCGACCGAGGTGCAGACGACCGAAAAACTCTCCTCCTGGTCGTCCCTTGAGGCCGTACATCTCTTCTCCAGCTGGATGGGAATAGAGCAGAACATGGTATCAGCATATGTTAAGCTACAGCACCTCAGCCGTTGGTCAGGATAACAGTGATATCACTTTAAATTTAAAACATTTTTAAAAAATGCAAAATGTTTTTGCTTTTTTTAGTATTTAAAAATTCTGGCGACATGTATGAACGGGGCTGCGGCGTCCAAAAACTGCCATAGCCCTGATCTATAGATGTATGGACAGTCGCACTCCAAACTTTGGTGCAATCTGCACCGTTCCTGACACATTGTAATGTGCCAAAGGTTCGGGGCGTTCTGGGGGTGTCGTACCACATTCGTAGGATTAGACAGATTTATGCATATGGAACACCAAACCTCGGCGCAGAACAGTCAGAACCACCAGACGAGGGTAAAAGTGGTGCCTGAGCCCAAAGTTGTCGTAGATGAACTATATTTGTCATTAGGGAAAAAAAAATATCAATTATTTCTCAACTTATACAAGTAAAATAATAAAAAGTATTTTATGATAATTATCAAAGTATAGAAAATTAAATAATATAAAATAAATGTTATATTATATAACATCAAAAAAATTTAATTTTCTCCTATATATTCATCTAAAATTTATATTAAATTAAATAATATAAATTCATTAAACCAACCCAGCATCTCCCATAAATCCCATTATTATGGTATTAATTAGTGATTACAGACACATCACAGCCGGCTATATGCAATTGTAGTACCAGCAAGCACCCCCCTCATGCATAGTCGGCTGTGAGTGGTTGTTTTAGTGGTATTTTGCATTTGTGCAATCTCCCCATGTATTATACTGTGGCTTTTCTGCATACTGTTTGAACAGGTATCAATTCACAGTGCAGTTTTTTTATCATCTAATTGTCCCCCTAGTGGAGGGGTGTGTGAGCTACTGCTCAGCAATTAGCTGCACCTGTTTATCTTTCCCAAGTAGTATAGGGGCCAGTGCTGCCTCCTACTGGGTTTAGTCTTCAGCCCAGCCATTAAGCTGTGAGTACGGCCTTTTGCTGTATTTTGTTTATTCAGTGAATAGAAACTATGGTAGTGATCTTGCTTGGTGCATCACAAGTCCCAGCAAGACCTGTCCTGTGTTGGCTCTTGCTGTATGTAGAATAAAGGCTGAGCCACCGACATAGGTTCTAATAAATGAAACTTAACACACAATATAACAGTATAAAACAAGTATTTAGTAAGATTTTAATTATAAAAAAGAAAATTAAAAGCAGAAAAAAATTGATTATTAACATTATAAATTTTACATAAGAAAACCAACTCAATGAACTGCTTTAGTCTCTACAGAGAAGAACAGAAGCTCCTAAACCTCTTTCTCCTACGTCACATCGCTCTCCCTGGGTCAGCTTCAGTTTGTGGTTAGGATGCTTTCACACAGTGCGTTTTTTTTGGTGCGTTTTTTTGGATGAGCTTTTTGTGCAGAAATGTGCAACATTAAGTGCTGTGCCTTTCTGCACAAAAAATGCATTCAAAAATGCATAAAAAAATGCACCAAAAACGCAGCTGCGTGTGAAAGCACCCTTAGAATGTTGCAAGAGATAAGGAGCTATCACTGTCAATCATACTTAAGAACTGTTACGTTTATATTCTGTTACTTCTCTTCTCAGTAGAGAATCCTGCAATTCATGGAGTTGATTTTCTGATGAAACACTAATTATGTTAATAATAAAAATTTGTTCTGATTTTTTTATTTTTCGTTTTTACTCCATGAAATAAATTTTAATCAGATGGTGATCAGTAAGGAAAAATAAAGGGGTTGTGTCACTATATTGATTCCTCTCACCTCAGTCCTGTTTTCTTGGTTTCATTTTGAATTCAGGGGAGTGTTAACGGGCTTCCACTAGGCTGCAGTAGAAGCCAGGTCTGTAGCTTTAGCAATCAGTGCTAGCAGCCTATCAGGAGGGATCACACAGGTCTGTAGCTATAGCAACCAGTGCTGGCAGCCTATCAGGAGAGATGGAACAGGTCTGTAGCTATAGCAACCAGTGCTGGCAGCCTATCAGGAGGCATCACACAGGTCTGTAGCTATAGCAACCAGTGCTGGCAGACTATCAGGAGAGATTGAACAGGTCTGTAGCTATAGCGACCAGTGCTGGCAGCCTATCAGGAGAGATTGAACAGGTCTGTGGCTATAGCAACCAGTTCTGGCAGCCTATCAGGAGGGATCACACAGGTGTGTAGCTATAGCATCCAGTGCTGGCAGACTATCAGGAGAGATTGAACAGGTCTGTAGCTATAGCAACCAGTGCTGGCAGCCTATCAGGAGGGATCACACAGGTCTGTAGCTATAGCAACCAGTGCTGGCAGACTATCAGGAGAGATTGAACAGGTCTGTAGCTATAGCAACCAGTGCTGGCGGCCTATCAGGAGAGATCAAACAGGTCTGTAGCTATAGCAACCAGTGCTTGCAGCCTATCAGGAGAGATCAAACAGGCCCGTAGCTATAGCGATCAGTGCTGGCAGCCTATCAGGAGCGATCACACAGGTCTGTAGCTATAGCGACCAGTGCTGGCAGCCTATCAGGAGTGATCACACAGGTCTGTAGCTATAGCGACCAGCGCTGGCAGCCTATCAGGAGAGATCACACAGGTCTGTAGCTATAGCGACCAGTGCTGGCAGCATATCAGGAGGGATCACACACGTCTGTAGCTATAGCAACCAGTGCTGGCAGACTATCAGGAGGAAATTTAACAGGTCTGTGCTATAGCAACCAGGGACTGGTGGCCTATAGGAGAGACAAACAGGTTGTACTATAGCAACCAGTGCTTTCCGCCTATCAGGGAGATCAAACAGGCCCCAGCTATAGCGATCAGGTTGGCAGCCTATCAGGAGAGATCACACAGTCTGTAGTATAGCGACCGTGCTGGACCTTAGGAGAGATCCCCAAACCCAGGTCTGTAGTTTTAAGCGCCAGCGCTGCAGCCATCAGGAGAGATAAAACCCAGGTCTGTAGCTATAGGCCAGTGCGGGGAAAACCTATCGGAGAGTTTAAAACAGGTCTGTAGTATAGCAACCAGTGTGGCAGCCTACAGGAGGGTCACACAGGTTGTAGCTATAGCGACAGTGCGGGAGCCTATCAGGGAGACAAACAGGCTGTAGCATAGCGACCGAGGACTGATGCACCCCAACAAGAGGGGTATTAGGAATATAGGACACTGAAATGGACACTTTTGCGGTGATTGTTTCTCCCAAGTCTTTAACATAAAAAAAACATTGAATTTGCTTTTTCCAGCCTAATTTCTAAATTTGGCAATAGTGGCCAGGACAGGTGTGGTGGGAGCTGGGGTGCACCAAGCAAGACCCCTCCCAAAAGTTTCTATTCACTGACTGCTTCTAAGGGGCTTTTCTGTTAGTTCTACCCCGCTGTGATGTTCTGTAATCCTAATAACATATAATAAGGGGATTTATGGGGAGGGGAGGTTTAATTTTTTATATTTTTTAAAAATTTCTAATGTTATATTAATTTAATATTTTGGAAAATTATTTTATTTAAAGTAGTTTTAAAATTCCCAGGAGTGAGCCCGGCCCGAGCTGTCAGGGACTCTGTGGAGTCTTTTCTACTTTTTTGTTATGCGCCAGGATTCCACCTACAATGCGCCAAATGTATGAACTGCAGTCGGACAGGTCCATACACACTGGCCTATGTAACGCCCTAACATCTAGGACGGGTGTCGCGCCAAAAGCTCATACTGTCCCCTTTTCTTACCCCTTCCAGCTTAAAGTCACAGCTTCCAAATGTTCGATTTTCGGATTTTTGACAAATTGTTTCTTTGATGGTAAAATTTGCTTGTCTCTGACCCCTGGGGCCCTGCCGTGGAAAGTAAAGACTCTGATGAGAGACATTATTATTATTTAACACAGTTATATAGCGCCGCACTATTCCACAGCGCAGTACAGAAATTGTCATCAGTCGCATCGCTCCCTCTCCCAATTGGGTTCAGTGTAAATTCCAGATTAACCTGTCGGAATGTTTTTAGTGAGTGGGGGAAACCGGAGGAAACCCAGGAAAATATGTGGAGAAGATAGAAACTCCTTGTAGATGTTGTTCTTGATTTCAGCGCAGGACCCCAGCGCTGCAAGGAATAGTGCTAACCACTGAGCCGCAATACTGTACTGTGCTAACCACTAAGTCACCCTGCTGTACCATGCTAACCACTGAGCCTCCATGCTGTGCTATGCTAACCACTATGTCACGGTGCTGCACAGTACAGTACTAACCATTTAGCCACCGTGCTGTACTGTGCTAACCACTGAGCCATCATGCTGTACTATGCTAACCACTGAGCCACCATGTTGTAGCATGCTAACCACTGAGCTACCATGCTAAAGTGCTTACCATGAACCACATCTGTGTATCTAAACCCCGAGCCACTATTTTTTTACCATGCAACCACTGAGCCACCATGCATGCAAAAAACTGACCCCCATGCTTGCTATGCTAACCACTGAGCCCCATGTTTTTTTCTATTCTAACCACTAACCACTGACACCCCAGTACTAACCACTTAACCACTGTGCTATACTGTGCTTACCACTGAACCATCATGCTGTGCTATGCTAACCACTGAGCCACTATTTTGTACCATGCTAACCACTGAGCCACCATGCTATGCTAACAACTGAGCCTCCATGCTGTTTCTATGCTAAAACACTGACCTCCACTGTACTATCAAACACTAATCACTTGCTCCAGTACTCATTAACTGTGCTATGCAACCACTGAGCCACTATGTTGTACCATGCTAACCACTGAGTGACTGTGCTGTGCTTACCACTGAACCATCATGCTGTGCTATGCTAACCACTAAGCCACTATGTTGTACCATGCTAACCAATGACCCACCATGCTGTACTATGCTAACCACTGAGTCACTGTGGTGCACTGCACTAACCAATTAGCCGCCCTGCTGCACTGTGCTAATCACTGAGCCATCATATTGCACTGGGCTAATCACTGAGCCACCATTCTGTACCATGCTAACCACTGAGCCATCATGCTGTGCTGTGCTAATCATTGAGTCACTGTGCTGAACTGTACAAACCACTGAGCCACCATACTACACTGTGCTAACCACCGAGCCACCATGCTGCAATGTGTTCACAGCAGAGTCCCTGTGCTGCACCTTGCTAACCATTAAGCATTTGTGCCTCACTGTGCAAACCACTAAGCCACTGTGCTCCACCCTGTATTACATGGAGAGGTTGGGTCTCTTAGTACGAGAAGCTCTCTATATACCTGGAGCTCCTCGTTGACTCGTCCTGAGCCCGGGCACCTCCGGAGAAGAATCACATTCACATTCATGGGGCAGAGTCAAGACCAGAAAACCTGAGAGTGAAAGAAAGATGGCAGAAGCCGGGAGCTCAGGAAAACTTCAACATGAGACTACATCACTGATCCCAGCAACACAGGAGATTTAAGAAACACATTGCTACAAATGACACCCAAAAAACAATGTAACAATAATGATTTCCACACTCAAAAAGACCAACCCTCCTGGTGCTACCTATAATACTACAACTCCCATCCTGAGTCTCCTGATGTCAGTCTATACCACCACAACCCCCAGCTGCGTGGCTCGTTAGGCAATGAACAGCTGCGCGACTTATTAGGCAAATCAGTATCAAGAATCAACTCCACTGCTGGGCCCTAATTATCAACTCTACTGGTGGGCCCCAAGTATCAACTCCACTGGTGGGCCCCAAGTATCAACTCTACTGGTGGGCCCCAAGTATCAACTCTACTGGTGGGCCCAAGAATGAACTCCACTGGTGGGCCCCAAGTATCTACTCTACTGGTGAGCCCCAAGAATAAACTCCACTGGTGGGCCCCAAGAATAAACTCCACTGGTGGGCCCCAAGAATCAACTCTACTGGTGGGCCCCAAGTATCAACTCCACTGTTGGGCCCCAAGTATCAACTCTACTAGGTGGGCCCAAGAATTAACTCCACTGGTGGGCCCAAGAATTACTCCTACTGGTGAGCCCCAAGACTACTTCCACTGGTGGCCCCAAATAAATCCACGGTGAGCCCCAAGAAAAACTCCACTGGGGCCCCCAAAAAAAAC
>JAODAL010016986.1:0-79093 GCA_025379985.1 Phyllomedusa bahiana
TTGGGAGACATATGGGTACGTCAGATGTCGGTAAGGGGTTAAAGAGAACCTGTCACATAGATTATGCCCCCCTTGCTGAGGGCAGCACTAGCTAGTGACAGACATGCTGTTTCCAGCGTTGTGTCCCTTATTCTATAAGATGCTATATTTAATATATAATAATAATAATAATTAATAATAATTTATATAATAATATTTAATGCTCAAATCTGTCAGTTTTCAGCCAGAAAAGAGTCCAGCTTATTCATGAGCAGGTATTAGCCCCACCCACCCAAGGCTAGCTCTGCCCACCTGAAAATTATTCAAATGTTTCTAAGTAATCAGTTGTGAGAGCTTGCGAGGCTAGCCTCAGCTGGGCGGGGCTAGTCTCAGGTGGGCGAGGCATTAATTAAATTGACTCTTTTCATGACTCTTTTCTGGCTGAAAACTGCAGATTTGAGCAGTAAAAACTACTGCACCTTACAGGAAAAGGGACACAGCACTGGAAACAGCAGGTCTGTCACTTGCTTGTGCTGTCCTCAGCAAGAGGGGCATAATCTATGTGACAGGTTCTCTTTAACCCCTTACCGCCGCAGCCAGTTTTGACCTCTATGACAGAGCCTCATTTTTACAATGTGATATCTCACTTCATGTGGGAATAACATTTTGAAACTTTTACCTATCCATGTGAGAATGGTTTCCTATGACACCATGTGCTTTAAGATAGTAATACATTTTGGTCCATACAATCCTTATTTATTTATAAAACAAATCAAAATGTTGTGAGAATCTGGAAAAATGTGGCATTTTCAAAGTTCAAAAATTTCTGTGTGTAAAACAGATAATTATTCCACACAAATAGTTTATAACTAGCATCTACTATATTTATGGACACCACGGATGTTTTACTAATTTTTGTAGTGTTACATAGTTACATAGTTTGTAAGGCTGATAAAAGACATCTATCCAGTTCAGCCAAATGTGTTATAGTGTTGATCCAGAGAAAGGCAAAAATTTCCATGAGACAAAAGCCAATTGTCCTCATTTTATGGAAGAAATTTCTTCCAGACTGGAAATCAGAAAAAATTGCTGGATCTAAGACCCTTCTCCGATATCTTACTTACTATAACTTTTATAGACTGTTGGACTGTGAAAATGAAAAGCAATCTGCAGTTTTAACTGAAAAGGTTTCATATTCAAGGTCGGCAATACCCTATATGTGGTTGTATGCTGCTGTACCCTTGTACTGCGCATGGCGGGCGTACAAGGGAGAGAACGCTATTTGGCTTTTGGAATACAGATTTTGGTGGGTGCCATGTCACATTTGCAAAGTCCCCAAATTATCAGAACAGGTGAAACCTTCCAGAAGTCACCCGATTTTGGATTCAACACACCCCAAGCAGTTCATCTAGAGGTTTATTGTGCATTTTGGGATCCCAAGGTGTTACACAGGTGTTTTTTGTCATTGGGCTGTGAAAATGGAAAAAAAAAAAACAGTTCTGCCATTCTTTTTGGGCTTAATTTTTACAGCGTTCACCGCAAATTATAAATGACATGATAACTTTACTATGCGGGTTAGTATGATTACAATGATATCAATTTTATATAGTTTCTTTTTGTTTCACTACCTTTACACAACAGAAATGCATTAGTAAAAAATTGCATTTTTATATTGTCATAAGTTTTTGATTTTTTTATATATGGAGGTAAAGACTTGTCTTTTGCGAAATGAGTGAGCTCCGGTTCTGGGCGACAAAGCATGGGGCCAGCTATAATATAGAGCTTTGATTTTGCAAGTTTCGCTTGTGAGCTTGCACGAACCTCATGACGTACCCATCCGTCAATTTGCAGGAACCTCTTCCCACTTATGACGTATGTCTGTAAGTGGTTATTATTTTTACCTATCCATGTGATTTAGAGACTATTTTCTCGTAACATATTGGGCCTTATGTATGAAAACTGTCTTGCAGTACAACTGTATTGCACATATCAACCAGTTAGAGCTCAGTTTTCATTACATATAGTGCTCTGAAAAAAATAAAAAAAAGCTGTACTGTGATTGGCTGCTTTGGGCAACATAGACAGTCTTAGATCTAGACAGTTTTCATACATAAGGCTCATTGTTCTCTAAGATAGCAATAAATTTTGGTCCATACAATTTCAGTGTGTAAGACAGTTTTAAAACACAAAGGGCGACATGTATGTAGCTCGCCGGGTCAGGGCGTGCTTTTCCGCCAGTTTTCCGGCGAAATCTGCGCCTGATTTATGTCGGGGCCGGGGCGCTCCCATACATACTATGTAAAGTCCGCCGCGCCTCGCCAGTGTGTGGGGTGCAGTGCTGGGACTGAGGTGCAGTGCGGCGCTGCGCCTAAGATTCGCCGTCCGAGGAGGTGCGCTCGTTCATGCGTGGGAAAAAGTTCCCTGCTCCTCACCAAGTGTGGGGCGCAGTTGCGGGACTTAGGCCGCAGAAGGGACCAGCGCCGAAAATTTGTTCGATGCCGAGACAGGCACCCTAACCAACCAATATAAAAAAAAAAAAAATACCTAAATACAAAATCACTTTCCAAAATCCTAATTCAAGAATCGGATATTGGAAATGCCCGGAAATACAGTAAAACAACTTCTGAAGCTATTCTCATTGAGTCGCAGAAATACCGCCCATCAGAAATAGAGCGACCAGTGAACTATAAAAACCTATGGAGAAGTATTGGACCAATCAGAATCAAAGGCGGGACAGTTCAAAATGTCAGTAAAAATGCAGACAAAAGAGCCTGACCTGGCTGAGCTAGCTAGGGCCTTGGCTATCTCGGCCCAATCAGACTAGGAAGCTACATGGACCCCATTATAGCCTATGTAGAAGTTTGAACCAATCAAAGATCAAAGGCGAAATAGTTGTCAAAATAAGTAAAAATGCAGAAAGGTAGCTGATTGGTTTAAGAGCTAGCGGGGCATGGCTAGCTCAGACAATTAAATAGGAAGCGACAGGGACCCCATTTATAGCCTATGAGAGAAGTTTGAACCAATCAAAATCAAAGGCGGGATAGTCGTTCAAAATACAGTAAAAATGCAGAAAAGAGCTGATTGGGTTGAGCTAGTGGGTGGCTTGCGCTATCCCAGCCAATCAGAGCGAGCGACAAGCTTACTTTTTTTTCCATTGTAAGATATGGAGAAGATCGGCGCAATGCAATCTTGGCTCTCACAGCGCCGTGATGAATGGAGTAGGAAACAAAAAGAATCATTTTTTTATTATTGGAAAATTATTCTCTGAAAAAAGAGCAGAAAACATTCTATAAACATAAATCAATTAAATCCCTAACAAACAACGCGTTTGTTCCGCCGAGAACCGGAGCTACATAAGGAATTGTCAATAGAGAGAATTGCCGGGAAATACAGTAATTCAAATATTTAAGCTGCTTCACTCATTGGTTCGGCATAAACCAGCCCATCAGAATAGGAAGCGATCAGTGTCCCATATACAACCTATGGAGAACATTGACTAAATCAGGAATAGGAATCGACATTGCGCCATTTTAAATCCTATGGAGGAGTAATTGGCCAATCAGACATAGGAGCGAACCAGTGGCCCATTCTAAACCTAATGGAGAAATATCTGACCAATCATATTCAAATGGCGGGAACAGTTCAAAATACAGTAAAAAAGGCAGAAAACGAGCTGATTTGTGTTGAAGCGGTGGGGGCTCGTCCAGCTAGCCAAATCAAGCGCGAGCTAACTTTCTCATAGAGGGTGCTATGTGGAAAAGAAATTCAGAGCGAGCTCTGTGGAATTGGGCTAAGTTAAAAGATGCGCGGTTAATTTGGACCAATGGAGGATAGCGAGCGACGCTCCTATGGGGTTTTTTCCGAATGCAATCTGAAAATAAAACTGTACATGGCCGAAATCAAATGATAAGATTACCAAGTAGTACCGATGTGGTATATAAAATTAAATAACTTAATATTGGTGTTAAGAAAAAAAAAATTAATTCAATAAAATCATGCTTATTTCTTTATTTTCATTGCACCCATACTATTGATCCTTGGCTAACGAAAATATCCCCATAGAACTCTATGACAAAAGTATCTCGCCGTCGTGATTGGGCTAAGCTGTACGAGCCCCCCGCCGCTTCAACCAATCAGCTCGATCTGCCTTTTACTGTATTTTTTGAACTGTTCCCCGCCTTGAATTATGATTGGTCAATATTTTCTCCATAGGTTAAGAATGGACCCACGTCGCTCCTAGTCTGATTGGGTCAATACTCCTCCATAGGATATAATGGGCCACTGGGGGGTCCTCTCCTATTCTAATTGGCTGGTTATATGCCCGACCAATCAAAGACAGCTTAAATAATTTGAATTACTGTATTTCCCGGCAATTCTCTCCTATTTGCAATTCCTATGTAGCCGCCGGTCCCTCGGCGACAAAAGCGTTGTTCGGATTTTAATTGATTTATGTTTATAGAAGGTTTCAGCTCTTTTTCTGTACAACTAATAAAAATTATTTTTTTATTCATACTCCATGCCGCACGGCGCTGAGACCCGATCTCTCCATAGACTACAATGGGACCGAGTAAGCTCGGTTTCCGGATTGGCTGGGATTGCCCAAGCCCCCGCTAGCTCAACAATCAGCTCTTTCTGCATTTTTTTACTGTATTTTGAACTGTCCCGCCTTTCGGATTTTTGATTGGTTTTCAAAACTTCTCAAGGTTTTAATGGTTCACCGTCGCTCTATTCAGATTGGCCGAATTTCCTGCCGACCAATGGAAGAATAGCTTCAGAATTGTTGGACAAATTACTGTATTCCCGGCAATTTCCAATATCCTAATTCTGGATATTTGCGTCCGTTTATAGATTTTATTGGAAAAGTGATTTTATTTTTAATCTTTTTTATTTTCTGAGTGTTACTTCTTATTTCTGACAATGTTTTTCCCCTTTATAAAGGCGATTTTTTTTCGGAATCATACTCCTCCGAGCGGCAGCGCCAAGAAATTGTGTAGCGATCGTCTATAGTTTCCCTCCGCATGTTCCGTTCTCCCTTTTCACTTCGCCTCCGCCGGAGCATTTTAGACCAAAATAAACTAGGTCTCCTGTCGGAGCTGCCTGAGCGCTGGGCATTGCGCCGCACTTTTGCCGACTCGCGATCGTACATGCCTCGGAGGTTTTCGAGCAGCCGCGTCCCGCCCCGGAACGCTAGCCATGCCCACACCGTGGCCCAATGGCATGCCCCTTCAATGTGAGGCGCAGCCGAAAGTGCGAACGCGCGCCTAACACCGCATTCCTGCGTCCAACAGGGGGATTCGGGCCGGGAGGCGCGGTATACGCCAAAAAAAGGGCGAAAAGCCCGATCATACATGTCGCCCAAAGTAGTTTACAACTAGCATCTACCATATTTCTACTTTATGTTGGCATCATTTTTCAAATGTCTTTGAATTTTTTAACGACATTAGGGGACTTAATTTAGTAGCAATTTTTCACATGTTCAATCAAATTTGCAACACAGATTTTTTTTGGGGACCAGTCCCAATAAATGACTCCATCTAAGAAACTGCACCCCTTAAAGTATTGAAACAGAATTTAGGACGTTTTATAACCCTGTAGGTGTTTCATAGAAATTAAAGCAAAGTGTAGGGGAAAATACAAAATTTTACTTATTTTGCAGATTTTAAATTTTTAACCATTATTTACTGGAATACAGAAGATGTTGCCAGAGAAATGCAACTTAATATTGATTCCACCAATTTTGCTGTTTTGTGGCCCGAGTGCGCTATTTGACTCAACCGTAAGCCCCAAAATAGGAGAAGCACCTACTGAATTTTAGGATCTCATTTTCATTAGGATATTTTTTTGCCACTACTTCAGGTTTGCGAAAACACCCTAAGGTGCTAAAACTTAATACACAACCCTAAAAAGATTTCATTTCGGAAACTACACCCTTTGAGGAATATATCCTGGGGTGTAATGAGTATATTATTTAGCGTTAGTCTGTGAAAAAGAAAAATATATATTTATCCAATAATATGAAGTTTTAGTTGATAATCCTAGGAAAACAGCACCCCAGGCAAATTTTTAACACATTTACCTTCAGGTACGAAATACCATATGTGAGTGTAAACTGCTGTTTGGGTGCATGCCAGGGCATATAAGGGAGGGAGCCAGGGGCGTTGCTAGGGTCCTAAAACATCTGGGGTCCAAGCCCTTTGTGTTACGCTTTGCTCAGTAGGCCTGCATTCACACAGCATTTTTCACGCCACATTGTGAACTGCGACGTGTTTTTACAGATACAAAACCTATGTTCCTGCCACTAATTTTACGCGTATTCCACATAGATATTGTCCATCACTTCAGCAGTCACTGCACAATGAATATCGGCACTGACAAATTTGCTTTTTCAAAAGCGCTCTCCTTCTCATGACAGTGCAATACTTTTTAAATAACAGTCACCAAATAATACACCTATACATGGAATACCATACGAATCAGTTACTAAAAAACTCCAACAATACCAAGACCCAACACTATTACTACTTAAAGATCAAATAATACTGCCAGACCATGGCCAAATTCAACCACCCACATGGGAACTATCAGTTTACACAGGCCTCTGAAGATATATTATTTAAAGGCCAATAACAGTGACCAGATAGTGGTAGAAACTAGTTGTATGAGGCACCTCTGCAGATATTAAAATGATTGCACTGCAGTTTTACATTTATAACTTACTGGAGACCGTCTTTTTCTGATCCATAGTCCCCCATTCAAAAAAAAAAACTTTATCACCTTCTCTTCTCCATCTGGCCCAGACACCATGATGACTTCTCCCGGCCACGACTTATCTCTGCAGAATTTATCACACAAACATTTAGAATCCTCACTTTTCCATCACCTATATACCTATCTACCTACTGTGGGGTTTATATAACTCCCTTCCTAATTGGGGCCTGTCAGGGAACGGTAGGTCTCCTGAGTAGGTAGGTATATAGGTTATATGTCCCCAGTAGGTAGTTATAAAGGTAATAGGGTCCCCCAGTATATAAATATATAGGTAATATGGTCTCCAAGTAGGTATATAGATAATAGTGGTCTCTCAGTCTGTAGATCAGTAATAGGTCCCCCAAGTTTGTAAATAGGTAATAGGGCTCCCTGTAGATAGATAGGTAATAGGACTGTTGTGGATGGGAACAAAGGTTATATATGTGTGATCCTTTGTGTCTCTATTTTAATGTATTAATCAGTATACTACCTCACATGTCTTTATAGTATTTGCACGTAAAGCTGCCTGTATAACCATACACTTTTTAATGTGTTAACAAATGGCCGCATATAAAATCTGATTGTAAAGGATAACTGTTATAGAATGTATCTATGTATAATGTTCCTATTCGCACTCACAAATGGCGTCTGTGTTCAAACACACCTAGATATGCCAAGAATGGCTGCGCAACTTAGATGATTTTCTTCTCTCTAACAAAGAGAAAGAGGATCATTTTAAAATGTAGATTAAGAAGAGCCCATCAAGAGCTTTTATGTTGCTATAGGAATGTGTAACACAACCCCGATCTGTTTTAAAAACATGAGATTGTTGTAATAAACTGAGCAAACTCTTTTGACCTGCGAAAGTGTCACGCCTGAGTTTCTTGGCAACGCGCTAACTAATATACTGATTTGGTCCCCTGCTGGAAATTAGAGCCTTTTTGTGGTTCAATGTACAAACACTTGGTCCCCCCTGTGTGGGAAGCAGTGATTAAGTGTTGAGCGATAAGCGTTGGCTTAACGACCATCGGTCGAGGTCTATAGTCCGGCCATCCATCGGACCAGATATTCGAATGGTCGATGATAGATAATCGCCGATGACCATTGAAAGTCCTATGGATAGCAACATCACCTTCAATTACCGTACAACACCAAAACAGGGCTGGAAAGCTGGATTAAATCCACAACAGTCCAAATTGATACGTACCTACATCTTAGGCAACACACTTAGTTTCTAAAAGCCCACAGAAAAAAAATCACAGACCATTCACTATCCCTGTCCTTGTATCACAGCCCATGACCCCCCACTTTTTTTTTAAACCTGCATCATCACCCACAAATTAAAAGTGCAAGAATGCAAGTATTATTTGAACCAGTCATTTTACTTGAACTGGACCATTGTCCTATCCATGTCCCTGGCTCGCATCATGAGCCCCAAACCTAACATGACCCCCAGAATAAAAAAGGTTGTGTGCCGAAAAAGGATCTTCAACCACCCATTTTAGAGTTCACTGGAGCATTGAACTAAACCTGTCCATGGGCAACAGCAGAATCCGCAAACCTGCATGAACCCCAGATTAAAAAAGTGCCAACGGAAAAAAAAGACTTTCACAACCACCATTTAAGTTTTCACTGGACATAGACTATCCTGTCCTGACCACTAGCATGAGCCCCAAACCTGCATGAACCGCCAGATTAAAAAAAGTGCTCGGAAAAAGTAAGTCTTCAAACCACCATTTTTAGTTTCACTTCACTGACCATTGACTATAACCTGTCCTGGGCCACAAGCATGAAAAGCCCCAAACCTCAGACCCCCGGATTAAAAAGTGCCGGAAAAGGGAGTCTTTGAACCACCATTTTAGTTCAACGGACCATTGAATAAACCTGTCCTGTGCCAAAGCATGAGCCCCAAACCTTCCATGACCACCAGATTAAAAAGTGCCGGAAAAAAGAGTCTTTCAACCACCAGTTTTAGATTTCACAGGTACATATACTCTGGGTCCCTTTCCTGGTAACGCTTGCCCCTCCATTTGAGAGCGGACCAAATGAGCTTCACTTGGAAATACTGGTGAGGTTAACTCTCCTGTTCCACCAGGGTGCCCTTTTTTTCTTGGCATTCTTTTCTCATTTACTCAACGTGCTGGAGGCGAAATTGTCTGCTGTAACTTTGTTCTCTGTCCGTTACTCCATACTCCATGTCCTCTTGCGAATAGACCTCCATCTGGTCAAGTTTCCTGTACCTCCCTTGTACAATTCAGAGGAAATTTTTTTACCAAGCTAATTTGTAACATGCAGAAGTGTTTATTTGGAGGTTTAATTCTTCAAAAACCACATTTTCTAAAATAGGATGCAATCCCCACCATATCTTTGTTTTCTCTTTTTTTTAATTGTATTAAATAGGTTGTCTCAATACAGGGAATTGATAGGTTATGTTTAAAGAGCTGCAAAAACAAGTCCATTGTGTGCATATGTTGTCCTTTTAAACAGTGTCCTACCTATTTCCTGTTTTTCCTGAAACAGCACCATCTAACCCTTGAGCCACCTCTTGACAATTTGAAAGTAACAAATGTCTGTATAACAACATTGTTTACAATAGGACCTGTAGTCTAAGCTTCGCATATCACAGCAAAATGCCCACCAAAAATTCAAAAGCATGACCCTTGAGCCACTTTGGACAAGTTGTGAAGAACAAATGTCTTGTTAGAACAGCATTTTTTTTTTATATAGACCTTTAGTATACTGCATGTCCCAGCAGCCAGAAAAATGCCCCGCGAAAAATTCAAAGTCATGACCGCTTGAGCCACTTTGGACAATTGTGGAAGAAACCAAATGTCTGTTAGAAACAACATTTTTTAGAATAGAACCTGTAAGTATTGCTGGATTTTCAAAGGCAGTCCAATTGAACCCCTCAAAAAATTAAAAAAATGACTTATCAGCCACTGTTAAAAAATTGTGAGGTGAGAAATGCCAACTTAAAAGCCACATTTCTGTTCCAAATGACCAAAGATTATTATTGGCGGTATCTCACAGCAACATGACCCTAAAAATTATTAAATATGACTTCACAGCCACTGATTAAAAAATGTGAGGGAGAAAATGCCACTTAAAAGCCACATTTCTGTTCCAAAGGACCATGATTTATTGCTGTATCTCAACAGCGAACATGACCCTAAAATTTATAATTATGACTTTCTCAGCCACTATTAAAACTTTGTGGAGGGAGAAATGCCACTTAAAACCACATTTCTGTTCCAAAGGACCATGATTAATTGGCTGATCTCACAGCAAACATGACCTCAAAACCATTGACATGTGAAAACTTCTAAAGATAAAGTGAGTAACGGTGGTTGTCCATGAAACCTTGTTGTCTTTTTACAGTCTCCTCACAGCAAAAACCAGCAAAATGAACTGTTGTGAAAAAGAGAATAAAAATTGCAGGTAAAATGAATCATTTAAAAAAAAAAGTTTTCAATAGGACCATTTTTTCTTTGAAGAGGAAATGTGAAGTAGACTCGGCAAACTAATCGGAGACACTTCGCAATTGGGGGCCCACAAAACATCATCAGAGATCCAATGTCCTGATTCATCTTGATGAAAGTCAAAGATCCACATTATCTGTGGAAAGCCCGATGCGTTATGTCTGTAATGACTCATCCAGCGTGCTGAAGGTTCCTCTCAGAATATGACCGCTGCCTGCTGGGCAGGACAACACCTCTGATGGGCGTGGACGAATCAGGCTTCGGCCATTCCGTCCCCATTTTGTATAACCCAGAAGTCTATTGGGTCCCGAACACATGCAAAAACATCGTTGTTGTAGACGCAGATAGTCGTGCACGCATGAGCTTTTAAGCATGATCTCTGTTTGTTGGATGTGTGCTCTGCAAATTGCATTCGTTGGTGAGGTGGGTAAACAGAAGATTGCCATAAAGGTCACCCATTAGGCTTCCGCCACCTTGCCCTACTGGCTGCCGCGATCCTACTTGGCACTCTACTGCTGTCACGTCGCTGATGGGGGTTGTTTCCACCCGTGACCATATGGGGAACATAAAGCAAGAAGAACGCAAACAGAATGTCTCCATTTGAACAATCAGCACGGTCTCCATTACCCTGCATTATTACAACTCTCTATTTTAGTGGGTGAAGGATAGTGCTGAGTTTTGTTTTGTTCCCGGGTAATCCAGAGGTGGCCACCCCAAGTAACTGTTGTTCATTTTGATGGCCTTAATGCGAGGGAGATCATGTTGGAGAAAGGGAGCATCCAAGCACTCATGTGGAAAAGATGGAGCCCTTGATTTCCCAAGCCTCTGGTTGAGGGCACTAGCAAACTGATCTCATCTCATCCTTCCTCCTCACGCCTCCAAATTCACCTGCCACGCTCCTCCAAGGCAGGGACCTGCGGTAACCGTCGGTGTCCTAGGAATACCTCCTTCTCCTCCTCCTCCACCGCTTCCTCCGGCAACAGCTTCAACACAGCCCTGACTTGCCTTGAATGATGCACCCTGAGATCTGATGCCTGCCTTGCACTAGCCCTGACCCCGAACCACTGCCTAATAAAGACCGATATAAATTGAAAATCTGTCGGGCCTTTGTGTATTCGAACGGAGAGAAAAGGCTCCAGTGTCGCATCTGCGTGTCCGTCCTCCTCCTCCGACGCTGCGGACCTGTTGTTTTCAGATGTCCAACGATCGTTCCAGAACTAAGATCACCCAAATGCTCATGACTGATAAGGGGCATCGTCCACACTGACCATTTTGTGTTTCTTCAAAACTGGGCAAGGAATGTGCAGACTCCTTCTTCACCTGCCTCCATCTCTCCAGTGGCTCAACACCCCGAGGTCCCGTCACCCGCTGCTTGTCAGGCCATGTTCCACTTCGAAAACTGCGTAATGGCATGTGCGCTGCTGCCACAATCGCTGGAAGCATTGGAGGGTGCAAATTCAGCATGTTGCCACGTCACAATGTGATGGTTGCCGGGGAGGCCGAGTTGACGCTGCAACGCAGCCAGGCGGGACGAAGCAGGGATGCGAACGCCGAAAGTGCGAACTTAGATTTGTGAGCCTTCCTCAGCAGCATGTCCCCCAACCCCGGTACTCTTTAGAAATTTCTGACGAACCAAGTTCATGAAATGTGTCCAGCAGGGATTGCTCCAGCTACTATCTTAAATGGGGTGTTGCCCACGAATGTAATGATTGACGTGGGATCCTGCCAAAAGTGGGTTTTTAAATCTCTTTTTCTAAAGTAAGTGTGATTACAAAAATTGCAGGCCTGAGAGAGCTACAGCCTTCCTTACATGCCCTTGGTTTACTCAAAGTCCTATTAGATACGGCCTGAACAAGAAGCTGGACGGGCTTGCGCAGAAGTGCTTTCTTATCTGATGAGAATGAGCCTGCAGAAGTTTTTAAGGCACCGTGTAAGCAATTATGTTTCTTTTTGTATACAGTAATAAACTAGTTGTAAGATGATTCGATCACCTGCTTTTACTGATGACAGGGAACAAGAAGAGCTTCAAGCTGCTTGTGTAGAATAGGTGTTTCTCTTTTTGTCTATAGAAGCCACAAGATTATAGTTTTTTTTATTTCAGTAACATGTCACAAGATCCCTTATGCACATCTCTGTGCTCTCCGCTGTGCATGTCCTCTCTCTCTTTCAGCTCCGTGATTATAGTTTTACATACATTAGCATCTTAGCAATAAGGCTCTTCCTGACAGTGCAGTGGTAGAGCCTGCGTCTGCCTGTATTTAGAATCCACTGCTTTGTAACTGTTTTAATTATTTCCACTTAAGTTTTTGAGACGCTCCCTATGGATATCCTCACTCCTCCTCTCCACCTCCCTCTCTCCCCTGCAGCTTCATGACTCAGCGTGGATTTGTTGACATATGTGTACTAACAAGAGATGGTAAGAAATCTATCTCTCGGCAAATCCCCTTTTAATTGGGCCAGCAGAATTTCAATCCGTTATCGCACACCACCTTGCCTGGCAACCAAGGGTTCTTGGCAACCCAGCCAGCGCGCCGGTCTCGTTTGCGGAGAGCCGTCCACAGCTCCTGACCTGTGTGGGGGACGGTCCCCAAGACAGATTAATTTAAACAGGGCCCTGGTTTCTCTGGGCACGTGATGCCACCAGGGGGATTTGGGGGAAAAAACCCCGCCCCATCCCTGCGTTTTGAAGAGGGGTTGCCCCAAACCCTGAGACCCACCGTCACCCCCAGTGAGCTGTACAGAGATTTTAGGGGCCCTTTGGGCCCGTGTTATTTGTCGGTGGTCAGATGGACTTTTCCGGCCACGATGCGGGACAACGCGCTTGAAATTTTAGGGGGAAGTGGTGGCCAGGGCGGGAGGTTTTTTTTGGCAAAAAAATCCCTGCTCGGCATTTGGAAATTGGGGGCGGGGCCCAAGGGGCCATGACTTTGGGGGAAAACCCCATCTGTGTCCACCAGAGGGAAAAAGGCAACTTTCCCCGGGGCCAAAAGTGGCAATGCCGACATTCAGGTTTTTGGGGGTTTTGGGGGGGTTTTGGGGTTTAAAGTGTTTCTTCTGCCCCCAAAACCCTGGAAGCCCAGAAGGTGGCTGTTTAGACTGGCCGCTGTACGGGTGCAGGTCGTAAACTGGTGGAAGGAAAAAGGGGGTGGGGATGGGTTCTCTGGTGGTGTGGTGGAAATTTTTTTGGGCGACGGTGGTGGCTAAAAGGGGGAGGCTGACCCTGATCATGACTCTGAGGAATGGGCAGATGGGGAAACCCCTTGGGGGGGTGGGGAGGGGAGGAGGGGGGAGACAGGGGGGTGTGACAGTGGTTGGGGGCCCCGGGCGTGGGTTTCGGGCCCTTTTTTGGGCCCAAAGTGTTCCCTTTCCATTTCAACTCCTCCCTTTTCCCCTGCATGTGATAGCATGTTGGTGGGGGTTAACCACCAAAGGTTCTTGCCTCTACTTATGGTTTAGGGGCAAAAGGGGCTTTAGAATCCCCTGGGTAAATCAGAGGCTTCTCAAAAAAGGGCCCCGGGCCCTTGAGGGTCCGGGAAATTCTTTTTGACGGCAAATAAGCGGGGGAGGGGGGTTTGGGGCTGCCCGTGGTTGGCGGAATTCTTTCACGGACTTTTTGCGCCCCGCCCTTCCTTTTTGAGGCGGAACCCGTACTGACACTCCCCCAATGTTTTCCCTCCTGCCATTTGATAAAGCGCCACAAGCAATTTTGATGAAAAGCCCACGTTGGATCCGCAAATGTCGTCATCTTTCATCATCAAACGTCTCGTCCTGACATTTGCATCCGGGAACTGGGGGCTAAAGCAAGGGGGGACTCCCAAGGGCATTTGCCAAACCCCCCGGGGTTTTTCCGATTGACCGGGGTTTTCCTTCTCCCCCTGATGGCATCTAGAAGGGCGTCAGGAGGGGAAAAATCATCCTTTTTGGGGCCTCTTGATTTTTTAAACATGCCTTTTGCCCCCAAACCGCTTTGGGTCACAAAGAGGTTTTCAGAAAATTTATCCATAGGGGTGGGTAAACGAGTTGACATTTGGGCTGCTTCATGTTGGACGGATGCTGATGATGGATAACGACATTTGGGGCCGGGAGGGGGAGGACGAGGAGGAAAGGATGCTGGATGCAGGTTGATTAACCATTTAAAGGCCCAGTTTGGGGCGACGCTGTTCTTTACGAGTTTCCCAGGGCCCCCCCAGCGATGACAGGCCCTTTCGGTCCCGAAAAGACGGGTCCGCTGGAAAGGGGTTTGTCGCCAGGACTGGAAGGAGCACCTTCTGTTTGTCCTTACCCCCATGTCCTACCCCCCCCTTTTCTCGCCCTTTCCCCCTGGGAAATTTTGGTCCATGTTTTAGAAATATAAAAAAAATTTAGAAGGTATGGAAGAGTTTTTGGGAAAATCTCTTATTAAAAGACGGCAAAAACACAGCTATTCTCAAATCCCTCAAACAAAAAAATTGCTGGATTCAAATTTAATGCAAAGGGAGATCTAAACAACAAAAACTTGACTGACCCAAAAGGGGAAAAAAAACCTGTCTTTAAATGTATAGGATATTTTAAAAAGGGATTTTTTTGGCCTTTCAATTCCCTGTGGTGGGCTTTCAAAATTTCTGTATTACATTTAACTGCAAAATTGCTCTAAACAAAAAAGCTGGCCTGCGCCCCAAAATGAAAAAAAAACGTATCGGGAAAAGTATTGGTAAAAAAAGGTTTTTTTTTGGGATTTCAAAATTTACCCGTGGTGACTTTAAAAATTTCTGTTTTTTCAAAATTTAAATTTTCAAGGTGCCCCAATAAAAAAAGTGTAGTGCCCAAAGTGAAAAAAAAGTATCTGTAATTTTATTTGGATAATAAAAAAGGTATTTTTTGGGACCTATCATTTTTTCCCCGTGGTGGCTACAAAATTGCTGTATTCCATTTAAGGGCAAGGTTTCCTCAATGAACCCAAAACTGTAGTGCGCCCAAAATGAAAAAAACACGTATCTGTTATGTATTCGGTAATAAAAAGGGATTTTTGGGCACCTTTCAATTCACCCGTGGTACTACAAAAAATTTCTTTTTACATTTAAAGTGCAAGGTTCCTCAATGAACAAAGCTGCGGGGCGCCAAAAATGAAAAAACAGTATCAGTTATGAAATTGGATAAATTTTAAAAAGGGATTTTTTGGACCTATCTTTTACCCGTGGTGATACAAAAATTGCTTTTATTCCAATTTAGTGCCCAAAGGGGCCTCAATGAACAAAAAACCCGTAGTGCGGGCCCAAAAATGAAAAAACAGATCTGGGTTTTGTATTCGGGGTAATAAAAGGTATTTTTTTGGGACCTATCAATTCCTGTGGTGACTACAAAATTGCTGTATTAAAATTTAAAATGCAAAGTAGATCTTTCAAACAAAGCTGGCCCGCGCCAAAGTGAAAAAAAAGTAACTGAAATGTATTTTGGGATAATTAAAGGTATTTTTTGGGACCTTTCAAAATTTACCTGTTGGTGACTACAAAAATTTCTGAATTTTAATTTAAATGCAAAAGGGAGAAACTATCAACAAAGGTGGCCTGCGCCCAAAAAGGGGAAAAAAACGTATTGAAATGTATTCGGATAATAAAGGTATTTTTTTGGAAACCCATCAAAATTTACCGTGGTGACTACTAAATTGCTGTATTTTAAAAATTTTAAATGCAAAATAGATCTATTTAACAAAAATGGCCTGCGGGGCCCAAAATGAAAAACAAAGTATCGGGAAAAGTTTTTCCCATAAAAAAAAGGATTTTTGGAAACCTTTTTAATTCACCTGTGGTGCTTTAAAAAGGGTGTATTCACATTTAAGTGCAAGGTGCTTCAAAAGAACAAAGCTGTATGCGGCCCAAAATGAAAAAAAAAACGTATCTGAAATGATTTGGATAATAAAAAGGGATTTTTGGCACCTATCAACCTGGGTGCTTTTTAAAAATTTTGGGTTCTAAATTTTAAATGCAAGGTGGCTATATCAACAAAGCGGAAAAGGGGAAAATTTAAAAAGAACAACCCATCTGAAATGTATTTTGATAATAAAAGTTGGGTTCGGGACCCAACAAAGAGACCTTTCAGTTACTAGAAATGATGTGTATTAATTTTAAGTTCAGGCTGCCCAATACCCGGAAATATTTAATAGAAAAATGTTTTTTAATAAAGCTATCGCGTGGGAATGTCTACACTTTAAATCTTGGTGAACTATATCCCGTATTCTTTACAGAGCTTTCTGTGTTCGCCCCTGGGGCCCCCTCCCCCCCCCCCTCCTCCCCGGACTTTAAGCGGTTGATTTCTCCTTTAAAAAATTTTCTACCTAACTACATAAAATTTCCAATCTTGATCTAAGTAAGTTGTAAGGATACAAACTAACAGTAGAGTTTCTCTGTGAAAAAATAGAATAATTTTTGATGAGCTGTTTGGAAAACAGGCAGAGCGACGTCCCATGCTTTTAGACGCGAGAGAAAATGTTTATGAAAAGGGAAGGGGGGGTTTAGTTAAAAAGAGGTTATGTAAATTTTTCCAGCCACTCGCAACCATACACATCCCCGTCCTGACGTCGCACACACATCTCACCCTGCTCTATTCTGTAAGCTGATTTGCTGGCCGCCAAAATGACAGGAAGCCCCTAAAATGGCGCGATATTAATAGATGAGGCACAGATTTTAACCTAAATTATCGCATGATCTAAAAATTTCGATCAACATAAAAACTGTGCCGATTTCAACTTTGTCGATAATAATCGCTCAACACTAGCAGTGATCTATAAAATCAAACAAGTACAGGTAAGAGTTTTAAATTCTCTTACTCTGGAAGTTTTGGGCCCCTGTGGTTTGGGGCACATCTGGGTCCCCGTATTCTGGATTGACTGAAGGGATAAGTGCTTTATTAAAGAACCTGTCATAGTGCTTTCCAGTGGGGTTTTTCTGTTTTATGTGTATTGAGTATTGTGGGATTTGCTGATTGGTCTTGCTGGGGGCTCCCACAGATTGTAGGGTTCCTCTGAGCCGATACTCTCTAGGCGGTGGAGTCAGTGAGTAGTCTACTTGGTGAAGAGTAGGCAAATTCAGGTTCTCAGAGACGCAAAACTGTGGTTGAGGTAATTAATGTCTTCTGGCGGTGGAGTCGTTGAGCGCCCCCTCTTGGTGGAGAGAGGGGAACAGGCCCATTCAGCAATTTCTCGCTATTCGATACGTGTCTTGTTTTATGTGTGATAGGGATTGTGTGACGTGCTAACTAAGGGCAACATTGGTCTAGGACCAATTGTCTGCAGCAATATCGCTTCTCAGCAGAGAAGAGGGGGGAGAAAGGAAAAGGCTGCAGTCAAAACTTAGAAACTCAACACTCCCTATCACTGTTTTGTAACTGTATGTCTTGCCTCCAAGGTTCATTAAGTTAAATTGTATATGATAAATAGAATAGAGCTGTTCTGCTGTATTTGAGTTTTAGTGAACAGTGCCACCTACTGGCTTTTTAGGGGATAAGGAATTTAGCCTCGAGTTATATTTTGGGTTAGTGCACAGTGCCATCTACTGGTTTTAGAGGGAACTAAGAATGTTAGATATGAGTCCCATTGTTGATAGGAAGAAGTAAGTGCAGCCATGGATCAGAGAGGCTTCAGTAAGTGAAGGATTTGATGAAAGTAGCTTAGATGGCTCCAGACTGAAATATTTACAAGTAGTTGAAGTGTGATTTAAGACCTCAGAAAGCATTTGAGATAAAATTATGGATATGTCTGATGGTTGATATAGAAAGAAGGTAGATTGAAGGATCTTGGAATGTTTGTTGATGGCTGAATCCTGGTACAGTGTAGCTATTCGGATTCATAGAGAAGGGTGGGGCTCTGGAGTGCACTGCCTTTTGTGAAACCATCCCCCAGGAGAAGTTTCTGAAACAAAGGGAAGTGTGATGCCACCGCCCTGTAATGGCGGAGAGCTGAATTCCTGGGCTTGTGGGAGGTGTGATGTGTTCAATCAGGGGTGGAGAGAGGGATGTTGAAACTGTGGAGCTATATTTACTATTTTGCCGTAGGCAAACTTAAACTCTATCAGTTCTCTATCTGTTAAACACTAAAACCTGATCTCTAACCTCATCATTTAACCCTTTTTGCTTCTGAAAGAGGGAATAACTCCCTTTCTATTATCAAGTCTGGTGGAGCACCACCTATTAACAGGAGAGCCTTATATCTATAGCAAATTATTAACTCCAGTAAGGGAAACCCAAACCTACCACCTGGCAGTCGTCCCCAATCTCATGGATCCAGAACAAAAAAAGGCCCCTTGTGACACCGTCTGTAGCAGGTGACACTTGTAAAACTTGTAGAGGTGAAAAAATTTCAAAATTTTTAAAAGGGCGTCATATCTGACCTCGCCGATTTCTCCACCTCTGCCCTACAAGTGCACCCGCTGCAGACGGAGCCAACAAGGGGGCCTATTTGTTCTGTATCCATGAATTGGGAACACGCCCAGGGGTAGCTGGGATCTTATTTGTTTTGGGTGTTCTCCAAGAACGGCTCATTCTACATACATCGCTTCCCTTTTTAGTACTTCGCATATCTCCCAATTTAGCTCCACCTATTACACCCATATGCCTAGTTATCCCGGGACCCTGGTGCCATTGCCGCCCCAAACTGTCACCACAATTCGCTCTCTGTACCCAACCCACGGTCCTGCCCTAGCGTAGCAACACCAAAATCCCTAGTTGTACCGAACCTCTGGTGCCATTCCCAACCCTACAACTTCATGACAATTACCTCGCCTCTGTAGCCCAACCCACGGTTGCCGTGATGTCACTTCATTTCCTTGGGGTTATTGTCCGCCCCTCCAGGTTTTAAATTCAATTCCGGGGCAAGATGGCGGCGGCCCATAGTTAACAATGCAACCTCATTATTTCCTATAATGAAACTACAGTAACAGGAGATGTTTGGAGACCAGGAATAGCACCTTATGGTGTGGGAGAAAAAGATAATTTACTGGTGGAGAATAGGGAGAGGAACAAAACCCCCTGACAGAGGAACAAATAAGAACACCCCAAATACTTCCTGGAGAAGTACACTAAGGACCTGGGGGAGACAGCCCATCAGCAGTACTCCCATAAGTCAGACAGGAAGGGGACGCAGGGAAGGTTTATCAGACCAATCCAGGACAACAGGCACAGCAGCTCCTAGCCTCCTAGGTGCCATGGCAGCTGCAACAGTCGGTGAAAAAGCACGAACATATTATGTTACATTTAATCCTGTGCAAGCATCTAACCTGTCTGGCAGTCTTCCAGATCCAGAGAAGCAACCTATGCCCGCCCTTCTACAGGAAAGTGGTGCAGATCTGCAAGAACTACACGGCTACGTGGAAGGATTTGAAGGGGCTGTGCGAAGTAAGGGCAGGAGATTCCTACTGGCCCATTATGGAGAAATCTCTGTATACACCCCCCAGCCTTGATGACCTGACTGCAGATTCAGGTGTGAAATTCTGCGAGAGGCTGAAGGAGTGGGCGAAGGACAGGCTCTCATATCAGGCCCAAACTCTCACAGACATCACACAAGAAAAAGAGGAGACAGTGGAGAGGTTTCAAGCATGTCTCTCTCAGATGTTTAATGATTTAGGTTTCTCCTCTTTTGAAAAACCGCACACACGTATGCTGACCTCAGCCTTTGTGGAAGAACAAAGAGAACCCATCAAGAAACAACTGAAAAATGGGGGAGACTGGAATACAAGTCTCTGGATATGGATATAGTACTTCAAGTGGCTAGAGGAATCGAGAATAATCTACCAGCAGCCTCTAAAATGAAGACAACTCATGTTATGATGGTAACAGAAGAGGAAGATGGTTCTCCGTTTACACGACCGCGTCCTGTCTGTTTTAGATGCAATCGTATTGGACATTTAAAAAGGGATTGCAGAGCACCCCGTCGACAACGGAGAGATGGTAACAGACTTCTGGCGGCCCAAGCCAATGAGGATCCCAATGCCCGCCCTGCCTACAGCATCCCACAGGCGGAGCATCCATAGGATTCGAGCAAGCCGGTACCCACGCTTTTCCATATGACTACAAAACCCTACAGGAAGACCCCTCCTCATGGACCTACTCAAAGGATGACCATCCCTATTGAGAGGAATCCCGTTACTTTCCTCGTGGATAGCAGTGCAGCCAGAAGCGTTATACAGAAACCTGAAGTGAACCCCGGCTATCTGTCTGACATGAACGTCACCTGTATCGGTGTGTATGGCATTCCACGTACCTCCGCATTGACAAAACCCTTGGTGGTGGGCAGGTCCTCATCCAACCTTCTCTCCACTTTTGTTGTTTCGGACACCTGCCCAGTCAACTTGTTGGGTACGGATCTGCTGTCAAAAATCCAGGCCAACATCAGGTTCCATGAGGATGGGACAGTCTCACTCACTTCAAATTTGACTGAAGAGGAGTGTGGCTCATGATGTCTTCCCCACACCGAATTGAAAACATTCTTCCAGCAGTCAACATCACGCGCGATGTCTTACAAAGAATTCCTGCGCATCTTTGGTCACAAGGGCCTGAAGATATTGGCCGGTTGAAGGTACCTCCAGTAATGGTGCGTCTGCAGCCTGGTGTTCAGTTACCCCTGAAACCTCAATATCCATTGTCTTTGGCCCAATCTGAAGCCATATCAAAACAGGTACAAGCTTTATTGCTGAATGGCGCAATCAGGCCATGTACATCCAAGTGTAACACTCCTCTCTATCCTGTGAAGAAGTCGGGGCCTAATCAACCTCTGCAATACAGGATGGTGCAAGACCTTCGTGCCGTAAATGAAGCTACGGAATTCGAAACTCCTATTGTACCGAACCCCCACACGCTCCTTTCCAACGTACCGCCAACGTCTGCAGTCTTCACGGTTATTGATTTGGCGAATGTTTTTTTCAGCATGCCTCTGGATCCCGCTTGTCAGTATCTCTTTGCATTTACTCATGAGAGTACCTAATACACTTGGACGGTGATGCCCCAGGGGGCCCAGAATAGCCCCAGTCAGTTTTCCAAGGCCATGAGCTCTGTCCTAGACATCTGGAGAGCCCAGAATCCATCTTCTACCATCCTGCAATATGTGGATGATCTGCTCATCTGTGCGGATACTGAACACTTGGCTGCCTCTTCCTCGGAATCCCTACTCCTCTTCTTGGCCGAGCAAGGATGCAAGGTTTTGCAGAAGAAGGTGCAGTGGTGCAAGGACAAGGTTGTTTTTCTAGGACATTGCCTGTCTTACCAAGCCTGACATTTGATGCCTGAACGCATTAAGGCAGTGCAAGATATCAAAATCCCCACTGGAGCCAAGCAACTGCAGACTTTCCTTGGTCTGATTTCCTATTGCAGATCCTGGATTCCTGGTGCATCAGGTCTCATGCAGCCGCTGTACGATGCAGTTAAAACCATTCCATTTCATCTAGATTCAGCAGCCCTGCAAGCATTTCAAGACCTCAAGCAGTCCATTATGCAAGCTCCTGCTTTGGGCATTCCGGACTATGAGAAGCCGTTTAAACTTTTTGTGACTGAAAGGGATGGACATGCAATGGGTGTTCTAGCCCAA
The DNA here is from genome assembly GCA_025379985.1 of Phyllomedusa bahiana. Lineage (NCBI taxonomy): Eukaryota > Metazoa > Chordata > Amphibia > Anura > Hylidae > Phyllomedusa > Phyllomedusa bahiana. The sequence continues at coordinate 21,754 of JAODAL010016986.1, forward strand.
GCCCACGGAAGTCGAAACCGTCCACTTGGATACTATTCAGCAAGATTGGACCCGGTGGCAAGGGGAGGACCATCCTGTTTGAGGGCTGTTTTTGCAGCCCAAGCTTTATTGGACAAAACGGCAGACATAGTACTTGGACATTCTTTAGTTCTTCTGGCTCCACATGACATCTTTGCTATTCTCAATCAAACGCAACCGAAACATCTCTCATCGGCTCGACATCTTAGACTTCAATGTTCTCTCCTCCTGCCGGATAACGTTACTCTTATGTGCTGTTGTGTTCTTAATCCAGCCACCTTACTTCCCCTTCCTCAAGGGGGGAATGAGGATGAAGAGGAATCGGGAGAACCTGGTGTATATGGAGAGAGGCAAGGTAGCTAAGAAGTAATCAAGAAGGAAACCACCCATTGGCCCTCTGTACATGAGACTCCACGTGACAACCCGGATATGTTTTTTTTGTGGATGGATCCAGATTTGCAGACAGTGCAGGACGATTTCACAGATTTCACACGGGATATGCCGTGACCACATCACACGCATGTTGGAAGCCATCACATAAATCCGCCCAAGAAGCAGAATTATAGGCATTGACGGCAGCATGCCGTTTGGCAGAAGGCAAAACGGCCAACATATATACAGATTCAAGATACGTTTTCGGGGTCGCCCATGACTTTGGACCTATTTGAAAGGCACGAGGATTTCTCACGGCTGCGGGAACCCCAGTGAAGCATGGACAAGCAATTCAGGTCCTGATGGATCCACTGCTGCTGCCACGGACAGTGGCTATACTGAAAATTAAGGCACAGGGGAAGCTGAATTCAGAAGAGGCAAGAGGAAACCATTTGGCTGACCAAGCAGCCAAAAAGGCCGCAGGAGGTGAGAAAAGGGAAGCAAATCAGCTGTCAGTGGTGTAGGAGGAAACTTGTACTCATCCCACAAGGTGATTGCTGGCCAATATGCAGGAACAAGCTCCACTGGAAAAAAAGGAAATCTGGAAGAAGAAGGGAGCCAAGAAGAACAAAAAAGACGGGCTATATGGAGTAGGGAGGCGACCCTGCTTGCCACGGGCACTATATCCAGCTGTAGCGCAATGGGCACATGGACCGGGACATCTGTCAAAAAACCTTAATGAATGGTCTAATAGACAAGTATTACTGTGCACCGGGAATCTCAACATTAACGGATAGCTACACCAAAGCATGCTCTATCTGTGCAGAATGTAACCCGGGAAGACTAGTAAAGGTACCACCTAAACATCTAGCAAAGCCTCAGCACCTCTTTCAACGGATTCAGATTGACCATATACAGATGCCCGTCAGGAAGATATGAATATGCTTTAGTCATCGTAGACATGTTCTCAGGATGGCCAGAGGCGTTCCCTGTCACTAACACTACAGCCCAAACCACAGCCAACAAACTGCTAACCAAAATAATATGTCAATATAGGATACCAAAAGTGATTGAAAGTGACCAAGGACCAGCGTTTACAGCTACCCTGATGAAGGATGTTTGGACAGCCCTGGAAGCACTTTAGCTTTCCACACCCCGTACCATCCGCAGAGCAGTGGGAAAGTGGAAAGGCTAAATGGGACTCTGAAAGCACGGATGCTCAAAGCGGCAAGAGAAACCAACATGCCCTGGCCAGATAGCCTGCCTATAGCCTTGTTTAGTGTCAGGTACACGCCCGGGGACAATTAGCTCTTTCGCCTTATGAGATCCTGTTTGGTAGTGCCCCAAGGCTAGGTACATATTTCCCTCAGCAGTTGTAGCTACAAAACTATGCTATGACCTCTTATGTGACTGCAGCGGTTAAAGATTTGTTACTAATATATTCTAGAGTTTTCTCTTCCATTCCAGACTCAGACGTTGCTGCTCATAAGCTACAGCCTGGAGACTGGGTCTACGTGAAGAAGTTTGTGTGTAAAACCTTGGAGCCGAGATTTGAGGGGCCATACCAAGTCCTGCTGACCACGACTACATCTGTCAAGGTGGCAGGAAAGCCCAATTGGATCCACGCTTCACACTGCAAGATCGCTCCAGCCCCCAGAGATGAAGCAGATGCTGCTCTTACTGATGTTAAGTAGTTATGTTGCTTTGAATCTTGGGCAGAACCCATCTGTGGCCATTATCAAGGAGAGAGGGATGGTTACCTTTTGGTTTAACTCATCCAGTGCTCATGTAGCCACATATTCTTTCGATTTTTGTGATGTAGTATGTTGTCCTGAGGTCCCCGTACAGTGCAACATTTACAATGAACAATCCTCCACTGCACGGTGCATATACTTGTATGTGACTGACGAGTACTGGGGACACTCGTGCTACTACTAGGGTGTAGTGGGATGGAACACCGGGGATGACTGGGGATACAGACCACAGACTGCTTTAAACAGGAAAGATAAACAGGGGAAGCCCCTACTGACAAGGACGAGTTTAACAAAAACTGGAGTCTGTATAAAACAGGGACTATCAGGTGAAAGCATGACCCTAACCTTAACCATTGAAAACCCTCAAGAGACTGATGGAGGCATATATGTCCTGGGAGCATACATACAAGGGGGGCACGGGGATTTCGAGAGAAAATCCAGATGAAAGATATGAATACAGACCTAGGGAAATGGTTGGGAGTCCCAGCACCAACATCGGTAAACCCACTTATGCCCCATGTACAGACTATTCAGAGCATGACAGCCATAGCTGATCCCACCTCTGAGGACACCATGAGGGTAGAGACCTGGATCTCGGATAAGAACTTGTGGCTGGAATGGGTTAAGTATACAGCCAACCGGCACAATAACACAAACTGTAATGTCTTCTCAGTCGCTAGGCCCCATATGGGCACTGTCCCTCTAGATATTCCTGTATCAGCACAGGAATGTCTTCTTAGTCTGTACACCAACTCCACCACAAACCACACTGACTGTGAGGAATGGAAGGCCAAGTACCCGACCACCACAAAAACATCAAGGCCAGGGGTTTCGGACTACACTTTACCCAGGTAATTACACCTGCTATACCTGTAGTATGGGAAATTGCAGATTCCTGGGTAACTTTATCACTAAAGGGTACTGCTCCACATATAGTAACGTCAGTAGCAACAAATTGCAGAATCAAGTACTCTCCATAGGGGATGTATATTGGATATGTGGAGATCTCAAAGTCAGGGGCTAAGTTGGAGGGTAACTGGACTGGCAATGTTCCCTGACCAAACTGCTCATCCCATTCACATTTCTGATGAAGGGGCAGGGGATAGCCACACCACTGAGACAAATGAAAGCCCGGGGCAGAAGGGAGTCACCCTAAAGGGCAGTTTTGACCCCCATGTGTATATTTTTATGCTATAGGTGTCCCAAGGGGGGTCCCTGATGAGTTTAAAGCAAGGGATCAAGTGGCCGCTGGGTTTGAATCTCTGCTACCGATAGTTACTGTTAATAAGAATGTAGATTGGATAAACTACATATATTATAACCAGCAGAGATTTGTAAATTACACCAGAGATGCCCTACAGGGCCTGGCAGATCAGGAGGGCCCAACCTCTGCTGTAGCCTGGCAGAACAGGATGGCTCTGGACATGGTGTTGGCTGAGAAGGGAGGAGTGTGCAAAATGATTGGAAAAACCTGCTGTACTTTTATCCCAGACAATACAGGACTGAACGGTAAAGTGACTGTGGCCATTAAAAAGTTGTCAGATCTTTCCGATGAACTAAAAAGGAACTCGGGTAGCACTGACCCTTGGGGAGACTGGTTCGGTTGGTTGAAGGGATGGCAGGGAGTTTTAGTACAAATGGGGATTGTGGTTGTTTGCATTTTGTTCATTCTTGCCCTAATTGTTTGTTGTGTCGTTCCATGTTTGAGGAAACTACTTGGAAATGCTGTGGATGAAAGCATTACCACTATGATGAACAGCTGTCCAAAGCCTGACAAATATGATGATGTGGACATTAAGACACTATTCCATGAGAGACCATTGACGTCAGTAGTGCTCCGAAAATCATTACTCCCCTCTGCAACCGCACATCTCATCAAAGAATTAGACCATAGACGTGTAGGGTGATCTAGGGCGTACCAAGGTCTGTGGGACAGTCCTTGTCGGGGCGAGGTACTTCCGCAAAAAGACAGAATAGGGAAAGAGGAGAGGGAAAGATTAAAATGAGTCCAAAGTCTCAAGGGGGGACTGTTGTGGATGGGAACAAAGGTTATATATGTGTGATCCTTTGTGTCTCTATTTTAATGTATTAATCAGTAATGTAGGGAGATGGGAGAAATTTCCACAAAGTCAACTATCACTGCAGCCCTCCACCAGTCGGGGCTATATGGCAGAGTGTGCCGACTGAAGCCTCTCATTAGTGCAAGACATATGAAAGCCTACATACAGTTTGCAAAAAAACACATGAAGGACTATGAGAAATAAGATTCTCTGGTCTGATGAGATGAAGATTGAAGTTTTTGTTGTTAATTGTAAGCGGTATGTGTGGAGAAAACCAGGCACTGCCTATCACCTGCCCAATACAATCCCAACAGTGAAACATGGTGGTGGCAGCATCATGTTATAGGGGTGTTTTTCAGCTGCAGGGACAGGACGACTGGTTGCAATTGAAGGAAAGATGAATGCGGCCAAGTACAGAGATATCCTGGATAAAAAACCTCTTCAGTACAGTTATAAAAATGTATACAATTTTGTTGTTTGTGGTTGTGTAACTTTTGTGGAGCTCTATGGAAACTGCACATTATGGGCGACATGTATGAACATTGGCGCTGAAAGGACCGTTCTAAATAACTTTAAGGTAGTGTAGGACGTGCCAGAATGTATGAACCTGTTCTTCTGCAGTTCATACATACAGGCGTAATCTAGTGCCACTATGACAAGTCTGGCTCAGGCAGACCACCTTTAACCTGGTCTGGCTGTTCTAACTGTTCTGCGCCTAGATTTGCCGTCAAAGAATCATAGCTGTGTCTACTTCTATGAATGTGGTGTGACACACCCCTAGAACACCCCTAATCTTTGGGGCACTAAAAAGTGTCTTTTGCGCATTACAAAGGCACTTATAATGCCAAAGTTTGGAGTGCATCTGTACATGCATTCTTTTTGGCTCAAAGTAAACCAGAAAACTGGCGCAGCCCCATTCAGACATGTCCTCCTATGGGTCAAAAAGCTTTTATGGGGTTCACAATGTGTATTTAATATATTTAAAAATGTCATACTAATTAATTAAGCCTTGCTAATCAATGAGACAAAAAACTGTGTTTACTTATTTTGCTAATAAACTAAAATAATGTTACCTTGGATACTTGGAAAGTTTTTTGAAAATAAGATTTGTATTGAGGCTGTATATCATTATTTGACATAATTAACCACTTGTGTAATCCATGTGCAATAGCATAAGTAGCTGTGTAAATAGCATAAGTTAGTCTAAAATTCTTGACATCAAAGACTGTCTCATATTTTGTTAATGTTTCTTTTCCAGTGCAATTACCAGTTGTTCCTAAAATATTTCTGAAAGTGCTGTCATTTGCTGGCAGACACAGAAAAGCTTCCCTCCACACTGCTGCAGTAAATATATCATTTGGTAAAGACAAGGGGTTAACACTGTAAATAAATTCTTTTAAGCCTGGAATTTCACCTTTTTGGAGTGTAAACATAAGGGAGCCATTAAATACATCTAAATATGTCTCCTGTGTAATAATGGAAAGTGTTGCTGGCAAAATCCAGACTCTTCCAGGCATGTATTTAGTGTCAATAGAATACATTATGTTAAAAAATGCCGATAAAGTACAAAAAACAATAATAATATTGGCTGATGACTCCTGGATAGTTTGAATTGTTTTACTTAAAGTATTGAGATTCGTACTTGATATTTTTTCAAAATATGCTATACAAGTTCCATTTTGAAGGAGATAGTTTTTAAACTCATTACTAGATTGAACATTATTTTCATCATCAGAAGTAATAATTCCAATCCATGTCCAGCCAAAGTGGTTGAGGAGCTGTATAAAGCCATCATACTGATTACGTTCATTTGGAACAGTCCGGAGTAAAGATGAATACATTGTTTTATCACTTAAATCTAGCTCTTGAGCTCCATAACTCACCTTAGAAAAAGGAAAAAGTAGTATTCCGATTAAGGTAAGAAAGCATGATATGTTTATTATTAGGAATTACTTATAATTAATGTAAAGGTAACTAGCAATAATATGTAAAACTCAGGACTAATGAGAAAACAAAATATGTACAATATATCAATACATTACATAGATATACACTGTTTTACCTGTATTATTTATACCACACTGCTAACATTCAAAATTGTTACAATCTGTTAATGTAATATTATGTTGTCTAAAGTGGTACAGAAGTTGAAAGTCAATACATGATTGTAATTTATTTGTATCTATTATAGATAGATAGATAGATAGATAGATAGATAGATAGATAGATAGATAAAAAGAACAGACATATTAGATAAGTAAGTACCAAGATAGTGTATACACATATGATAAAATAAATATATGAGGAAAAAAAAGAAAGAAATTATCTTTCACTATTAGTATTAAGCTGTATTTGCCTAAAGCAGGGCTCTGGAGTCAAAGTCGGAGTCGTGGAGTCGGAGTCGGTGCCCATTTTGCAGGAGTTGAAGTTGGAGCCGTTATAAAATGGATCGACTCCAAATCCCAAAATATATAATAAGTTGGTACAGTTAATTTGTTGTAGTGCCAAGATCAAGAGAAATTGGGTCTTGCCAGTGCTACTGCTCCTATATCTTCAGATGAGGAGTGTAATTGATGACATGGAGCAAGCAAAGCGTTATCGCAGTGGAAAAGATTCCGCTCCCATAGCAAACAGATTGACCACATTTCAGCAAAATTTCTCACTTGCTTTCAAAGAAGTAGAAAAGTTCAACCGTTCATCAGACCTAACTGTGCATGAGGCAATTCTTTTATATCCTAAGATTCTTAGAGATGTTGCCCCTGTGGTCACCGCTTTGCCACCAACTCAAGTTAGTTTAGATAGGCCATTCTCTAGCCTGGAAATAATGAGATCAGATGTGAGGTCATTTATGCAGGATCTGATGGAGGCGATACTATTTCTCAAAACAAATTCATAGACTCCACAAATGTTATTCAGTGCATTTTTGTTGAAAACTGTTTTTCCCACTTACTGCAGCGTTTTGCATATTTACAATTTAAAAAAAAGTTTTTTGTGTCCTAAAGTTGTATCCAATAAATATATTTTACACCGACAAGTGAAAGGGTAACAATGTTTTGAACTTCTCACTTTCAGGCTCCATATCTCGTCATTCAATACAGCTTTGAACGTGAGACTACCAACATTTTATAGACAATCATCTTGGCTTCTCATACATAACTTTGTCCTCAACTATTTAGCATATGTTTAGTTATGCAGATTCTTGTCATGTAACTGCATGGTTACAGTGTTGCTCCTGGTGGTGGGACAAACTTTTTCTTCTTGTTAAAACAAATGACAACCTGTTCTCACATTCCCTAATAGCTCAGTGTGTTAGTAGGCCGATTCCCAAGTGGTTTGAGTAGCCATGAAGAAGATTTCCCAAGAAGAGAGAAGCAGCATCATCCAGCTCACTGATAGCGTCTCTGGGCCAAGACAATTGGCAAACTGCATCATGTGAGGCCATGACAGCTGGAAGAATATGAAATGAAGTCCATCCATTCAAAAGCGAAGAGGTGGACGTCCAAGCAAAATATCAGAGTCAACAGGTCAGCTCATCACAAAATCTATCAGTTCTAACGCGACAGACATTGCAGTGGAGGTGGCTCGTATGATTTGCAAGAGTGAGATCACAGACGTCCATGCAAGCACCATGCAATGTGCATTACACAGGTCTGGAATGATAACCCGAAAAAAACATGAAGTAGCCTCGACTTCAATGTTGTCATAAGAAGTGTTGGCTCAAGTTTGCAAAAAAGTACAAAAAATGGAAGATTGGAAACAGATGATTTGGAGCAAAGAGATGAAAGTCAACAGACCAAGCTCTAATAGGGGCAAATGGGTTTGGAAGAATGGAGCTAATGGATCAAGCAATTGAAGAAACTGTCAGGTTCGGTGGAGGAAGCCTGATGAAATAGGGTTGTTTTACAGCCAAAGATGTTGGATACTTGACCAGGATCGATGCTGGTCTCATGTTGAGCTATATGTGAGTATCCTACAAGATTAGTTACTTCATAAACTCGAGTGCTATGGGTATGAAACGGACAACATAGTGTCCCAGCAGGACAACGACTAGAAGCATACATCAAGGTTGGAGAAGGAATGGTTTAATAACAATGAAGTAGAGTTGCTGTATTGGCCTCCACAGTCACCAGATTTTAAAACAATCGAACACTTGAGGGTAGAGATGAAGAAAAAGCTGTATTCGTACCCAAGTCCAGTTTGTACCAACATTGGGAACATATAGAAGAAACTGGGGATCAGATTTTGGTCAAGACATGCTTTAATCTGATCTAGAGCCCAAAAGGATTCAGGCAGTATTATAAGTCAAAGGTGGATTTACCAAATACTAATAAAATAATAAAAATTAACATTTTGATTTTTAGGAGCAAAACAGTAAGAATGCAGTTACAGGACAAAAATCTGCAGAACTAGGCAGATGCTAAATACTTGCAAGTCAAATTTATGTATAAGATAGGTGAGATTGTCTATAAAATGATGGTAGCCTCATGTACAAAGCTGTAGTGGATGGTGAGATATTGAGCCAGAAAGTCTAAAGTTCAAAATACTGTTACCATTTTGCTTGTCAGTGTATGTTCTACATAAATAGCTTGATTATTGTCTCATAAGGTGATAAAAAGCCTGATGTTACCATTTTACTACTGTAAAGTTGTCACTTCAACATGCGCTATGTATGAGGGAGTCAGGAGTCAGAGGTTTGGGAAATTGAGGAGTCGGAGCTGGAGTCGGAGCTTTGACTCACCGACTCCACAGAACCCTTCTTGCAGTTGACTCATTCTATTTGTTCCATGCTGTCCCATGTTTAAATGGAGCGGCAGTTGGAACAAACGGAGATAGCTGTGTCTCAAAGGGTATGCTCACACGGTGTATTGCGGTGCGTATAGTACGTGCCGCAATATGCTGGGTGTTTTTGGAGCGACACGCTAATCAGCACGTATTCGCCGCTAACAATTGACATGTCACTTTTCTCCCCCGGCCTACAATACGATCGTATTGTACGCACAGGGGTCGATGTGTAACCGTAATTGCGGCGCGCATTTTGTCGCGTATAATGCGCTATACGCGGTGAAATGCGCGCCAAAATAGCAGCCCTCTGTTCAAGCACATTCTTGTGAATCGTAGTGGTCAGACGAGTGGGTACTCCTTAGGACAAAAAATAATCACCCATTCTGTGGATAGGTGGTAACTGTTATTCTTTCTTTGTCTCACTGTGATGTTTTTTGACTTAATTTATCTATTTATTGTGCTGTATGTGACCTTTCTTCTCTGCAACCAGCAACATTTGCAATCTTAAACCCATTCCTTTTGCCCTGTAAATCTACAAAACTTTGCTTTGCTTTGGTGATCTTCCTTTCTACCAACTTAATTTTTACTATACAACCCTTGTATTCTTCCATCATGCTGAAAGTCTCAAAAGGCAGGACAAAATGGTGTGTTTAAAAAGGCTGCCGTGATATAAGCCAAATGACTTTTCTCACTTGTTCTCCTGGCTTGACCAAGAGCTGTTTCCTGTTTGTCACAACACACAGAACTACTAAGTTTCCTGAAAATTTGGTTTGGATGTACTTTCAAAAAGTACTTAAATTTGTTAACACCTTACCGACATATGATGTACAGTATGAGTACGTCACAGTGCCGGCGGTTACAGCGCGGGATGGATCCACCACCATCCTACACTGTTTAACCCCAGCATCTAAACGAATGACAAATCGTGCCGTGCACCATTCCTCCCTCCGATCACAGGGTTCTGATTGGTGAAAATGGCAGCTAGAAGCCTTGTAAAGGCTTCTATCGCTGCAATGTTTGCGATTTGCCCCAGGCAGGAAGTGGGGAAACCGCCTTCTTTGTACCCATTAATGCATTGTCTATATAGTGCATTAGATTGTAGAAACAATCACGCCCCCTAGTGGTGAAGCACCCTACAGGGACTCAAAGTAAAAGTTAAAAACAAGTTTTAAAATGTAAAAAAAAATAAAAATAAATATTAAAAGTTCAAATCACTCCCCTTTTGGCATTTTACAAATTAAAAAAATAAAATAATTATCTGTTTCCCCAAAAATAAGACAGTGTCCTATATTAATTTTTTTCTCCTAAAGACGCACTGTGTCTTATTTTCAGGGGAGGTCTTATTTTTCCGTGAACAAGATTTCACATTTTTTGTTGAGCTAATAAAATCATAATTTATTAATATACTGTAGTCCTGTCATCACAAACATCAGCATAACCAGCCAAACTGTGTTCCATCAAGAATTTCTTGTGACTCTATTTCCATGTACAACAATCTATGGTACATTTACTGATCCCAGTATTTATGAACAAAAAGCAAAGATGTCATCATCTGGAACATTATCATAACTCTCCAAACCCTGAGTATCATGATGAATTTCTTGTGACTACATTTCTTTTAGAATCATTGGCCCCAATCTCTCATGTCTAGCAATAGCACTTTCCTTAAAGGGGTTTTGCCACAAAGTGAGTTCATTAGCTCTTAATCTGCTCAGGAGAGACCATAAACAAAGCACAGCAGCCTCACAGGGGAGAGGGAGGGGGGCTGAGCAGTAAGGGAGCGTTGTACAATGTGTACTCAAATAATTACATTAAAACCAGTGGATTCTCTATACAAAAGACACAGCATCTTTCTCCACAGCCCCTTGCTAGCTCTGGAGCAGTAACGAGGAAGTAGGGAGCGTTGTGCAATGTGTACTCAAATAATTACATTAGAACCAGTGGATTCTCTATACAAAAGACACAACATCTTTCTCCACAGCCCCTTGCAAGCTCATTCCTGTTCCCTGTCATCAGATAAGAAGTGCAAATACGCAAGCGCGGCCTGTCAGCTCTCCTGGTCGTGTCTAATGCAAACTTTTAAGTAACTAAGGGCTTGTAAAGAAAGCTGTAGCTCTCACAGGCTTCACTTTTTGTAATGACATATATTTAGAAAAGTGATTAAATACCCATTTTGGAGGATCCCACGTCAACATTACATTGTGGCAAAACCCCTTTAAATGAACACCTCTTGTCCAGATAGGTCTTACCTTGTGTGGGAGGCTATCTAAATGATCTGCTAATGCTAATGTATGGCATAGGGCGAGCTGTAGCAATGAAGGTCTTATTTTCAGGGGAGGCCTTATATTTCTAAGCTTGCAAAAAAATTGCACTAGGTCTTACTTTCGGGGAAACACGGTAAAAAAGTAACTGATATTTGGTATCGACGTGTCCAAAAAAGTCCGATCTATTAAAATATAACATCATTTATTCCGTACGCTGAACACCATAAAAGAAAAAAAATTCCAAACACCAAAATTGTGGGTTTTTTGGTCATTTCAGGTCCCATCAAAATTGGAATAAATTGAATCAAAAAAGTCACATGTATTCCAAACTGCTAGCAATAAAAATGGCGCAACGGCACAAATTTCAAAAATAGAAAATGTTTGGAATTTTTATGGTACCAAAACATAACGGACTTCGGATGCATATTAACCTGTAGAACACAGATAACACATCATTTTTACCGAAGATTGAACGCCGTAAAAGCAAAACACCCGCAAACATGGTGCACATACTTTTTTTTTCAAATTTTTCCACACTTTTCCAGTATAATCTATGGTAATGTGAATAACTCCATTAGAATGTACATCTTGTCTCGCAAAATAAAAACCCTCATACATCTATATAGGTGGAAAAATAAAGTTATGACTCTGGGAAGGCGGGAAGAGATAAACAAACTTAAAAAAAAAATAGGCCTCGGCGTTAAGGGGTTAAAGATATAATGAGAGGGTGTGTATTTTCTCTAAGATGTGCAGTCTTACATCGGCAGACCCACATACATATAGAGATAACACAGCTGTATTGTGCAGTCCCACGCAAAACTATTTTGTGACACAGATGTGCAGTCCCACGTAAATAACTTTTGTACGTAAATCAGAAACAGAGAACACCGCTGTACACAGCAGTTCCATGTAAGAGGTGGAGTCCCACGCAAAATACATACAGAGAGAGAACACAGTTATACTGTGCATTCCCACGTAAAACAATTTTGCAACACAGATCTGCAGTCTCATGTAAACACAAAAAAACTTTTAAAGCGTTTTTTAATTTTTTTGGTTCTGCGACTGTAGAGGTTGTAAAAAAAGGCGGGAAAAATCACTGTGTGGGGAAGTGGAAAGAAAAAAAAAAAAATCACCCATTTTTTCCAGGGTCCCTGTAGGGAAAAATTTCCCAAATTCTAGTTCAAAGTATGTAGAGAAAAGCGGAAAAATTTTAGTTTTAAAAAATTTATCGAGTTCATTTAAGCTTTTGACTTTCAAGGGTTTCCCAAAAGACAGCTGAGAATAGTAAATGATATGAGGGAGCGATTACTTTTAACTACGTATTTGTCGATAGTTGATATCGGCAATTATAAATAAGATTTCCGATAGTCGATAATAGATTATCGCCGTGAAACCTTAAAAATCTATGGGGAAACAAAACACCTTCATTCTTACACCCAAACAGGGGTGGAGAAAACTGGAATTAAAAACCACAACCGTGCTTTCATCTTAGGCAACACAAAATTTTGTTATAAAACCACAGAAAAAAAAATACAAGGGAAAACTAACCCTGTCTTGGGACCACAGATACCCTTTAAAAAAGCAACAAACCCCCAATTAAAAAATGCCCAAAAGGGAGTAAAAAAATTTTAACCTTTATTTTTTCTTTTAACCGGGGCATTGGAAAAATCCCCGTCCTTTGGGCCCCCGCATGAGCCCCAAACCCCGCATGACCCCCACATTTAAAAGTGCCGGGAAAAAAAGGGGTCCCTTTAAAAAACCAAATTTTGTTGAACTGGACATTTACTTTTATCTGTCCGTACCGCGAATTTACCATTAAAACCCGTCGAAACCCCCCGATTTAAAAAAATGCCTGAAAAAAGGGGTCTTTGAACCCCCCAAATTTAAATTTCCCCGGGCATTGACTTAACCCGTCCCCGGGCCACAGCATGAACCCCAAAAACCCCATGACCCCCCCGATTTAAAAATGGGCCCGGAAAAAAAGGGGTCTTTTAACCCCCTTTTAGTTTTTACTGGACATTGACTTTCCTGTTCCTGGGCCACAGCATGGCCCCCAAAACCCGCATGACCCCCGAAATTTAAAAAGGGGCCGGAAAAAAAGGGGTCTTTCAAACCCCCATTTCAGTTTTTCTGGGCCCCCTTTTTTACACTATTTAAACCCCACAGAAATCCCCTTTTTTTAAAAACAGGTTTATTTTAAAAAAATTTTAAGTTTTTCCCGATTGCCCCTAACGGTGAGAGTAGTGCTGCCGTCCAAGCATTTTTGTTAACAAAGGTTGGGTTTTTTTTTTTTTTTTTTTTTTGCCAGGGGGGCCCCAAAAAAAGGGGGCGTTGCCCCCCCCCCCCCCCGGGGGGGGGGGGGGGGGGGGGGGGGGGGGGAGGCCCCGGGAAAATGTCTGTCATCAATTTAAAAAACGCAGGTTTATGGGTTTCCCCGGGCTGGAAGGGTTTCAGTGGGGGGCGGGGAGAGCCCAAAGGGTGGCATCCGTCAACTATTAAAAACGGTAAAAAAAAAGCCCTTAAAGAAAGCAGCAACGAAAAAATTTGGCTGAACGAGTGCGGAAGTGGGAAATGTGAGGTAAAAACCTCCGCCTTCCCCAGTTTCACAGTCAAGACCTGGGGAGCGCTTGCCCCTCCGTTGAGTGCGGGCCAATTTACTTCACTTGGAAAAAACTGGTTTGGTTTAAACAATCCTTTTTCCCAAACCCGGTTTCCCCTTTTTTTTGGCATTCTTTTTCTCATTTTAAATCAACCCTGCTGGAGGAAATTGTCTCTGTACTTTTTTCTCTGTCCGTGCTCCAAAACCCATTCCCTGAAAAACCTACTTGGTCAAGTTTCCTGTAAACCCCCCCTTTTTACAATTCCCGAGGGGGTTTTTTTAAACCCGCTATTTTGTACATGCAAGTTTTTTTAAATAGTTTAATTTTAGAAAAAAAATTTTTTTCAAAAGGATGGAATCCCACCATGTCTTTGTTTCTTTTTTTTTCATTTTAAATTTAAAAGGGTTTTCAAAAAAGGGATTTGGGTACTAAGTTAAAAGATCTTGCAAAAAAAAAGATTTTGGGAATATGTGTCCATTTAAAGTGTCCTACCTAAATTTCCCGTTTTTTGGGCAGCACCATCAACCCGGGGCCCCTCTTGACAAATTTTGAAGAACAAATGTCCCGTTAGAAAAAACCCCATTTTTTTCAATTTTTACCTGTTTTTTTTTAGCTGCTTTCACAGCAAAATTCCCCCCCAAAAATTTAAAACATTTACCCATGAGCCCTTTTTTACAATTGGGGAAAAACAAATGTTTTGTTAGAAAAAAAACATTTTTTTTTAAAAAAAGGACCGTAGTTAGCTCATGCACAGCAAAATGCCCCCAAAAAATTTCCCAAAAATGACCCCGGGCCCCCCTTTTGACAATTGTGAAAACAAAAGTTTTAGAAACAAAAAAAATTTTATAAAAGGACCTTAGTATGCTGATGTCACAGCAAAATGCCCCCCAAAATTCAAAACATGACCCCTTTAGCCACTTTGACAATTTTGAAGAAAAAATGTTGTTGAAAAAAAAAAAATTTAATAGGACCTGTAGTATGCGCAGTCACGCAAAAAAGCCCCACAAAATTCAAACTGACCCCGAGCCCTTTTGACAATGTGAAAAAACAATGTCTGTTTGAAAAAAATTTTTTTTTAATGGGTCTGTAGTATAGCTGCATGTCACGCAAAATGCCCCCCCAAATTTAAAAAAAAACCCTTGAACACTTTTGATAATTGTGAAGAAAAAATGTCTGTTAGAAAAAACATTTTTTTTATAAGGACTGTGTATTGCTGTATTTCAAAGCAGCATGACCCAAAAAAAAAAAAACAATTTATAAAAAATGACTTCTCAGCACTGTTAAAAAATTGTGCGGGAGAAATGGCCACTTAAAAAGCCACATTTCTGTTCAAAGGACCCATGATTATTACTTGTATCTCTCAGCAACATGACCCCAAAAAATATTATTAAAAATGAATTCTCGGCCACTGTTAAATTGTGAGGGAAAAATGCCACTTAAAAGCCACATTTCTGTTCCAAAAGGACCATGATTTTATAGTTGTATCTCAAAGCAACTTGACCCCATAAAAAGTATAAATATGGACTTCTCAGCCACTAATTTAAAAATTGATGATGGAGGGGGGCGTGGCCGTGGCCCATGAGGAGTTGAGGACGTGCGGGACGGGTAGGCTCATCAGAGACCCTCATTAAATATGACTTTCTAGTCCTTCAAATGGGCAAAAATCTCACTAAGAAGACACCCTTTGCGCCCGGATCGTACCCAGGACTCCGATGGGGCTCTCCATATCTACTTTTGCCCCCCTGCGCACCTGCGGAGACGGGTTCCCTTCCCGCGCAGCTGAGCAGCCGGCGCATCTTGTGACTCGGCCAGGAGAACACGCCGAGCCGCCCAGTTCCAAACTCCTGCAGCATCACCGAGAGTTACCTCCTCTGCAAGCAGCCGCGGCGGCATGGACGCCCGTTTACCTGGAGGAGAACGGAGCGCTTCGGAGGCTGGAGCTGACGGGCCTGCACCCAGGGTCCGCGAGCCACCGACTCTGTCGCCGGGACATAGCGGAGGGAGCCGCACAGGGCCGCGATTGTGGACCACTCATGTGACCGCGCATCACCAGGTCAGTGCAGGAGGGGAAAGCTGCCTCCCCACGGGCACGGAGAGCCTGTCGACCCAGATGCCCGCGTCGATCCTGCAGTGAAACTCTCCGGGGCGCATAGCTGGGGCCCTTCCATTCTTCAGCTCTGCCCTCCCGTCTGCGGGGTGGATCGGGGACATCACTCTCTCCCGGGTGGTTGTCTCGCATAATTGGGCTGCTGAGGGAACACGCGGAGGATGCGGGGTAACAATGCTGTGACTCTTGAGCAATCTGGCGGTAGTGCAAAGCGCCGTCAGTCAATGGGGACCGCTCTGGACTTCCCTGGACCTCAGGAAAAGCCCACAAGCTGTCGGCCCTCCCTAACTCCTGGCCCAGAGGGACGGGCGCCCTCTCAGGAGGAATCTCATCTAGCTCATATGCCGCGATGAAGGGCTGAGGAGGGCCAGTCAGGCGCGCGGACTCGTTGCTCTCAGAGAGACTACAGCCTACAAAGGCCAGGAGGCCCTGTGCCAGTTAATATGGGACTCTACTATTGCCATCTCAGTAACCCTTCACAGGAGTGTCTCATGGGTGCGGGCTTTGGGGGGTCACCCGACCGTGGCTTGGGGCGGTGGCGGAGGCTCTGGGGGGAGGAGGTGCTGGATTGCACTCTACGCCTCTGGCCCTTGATTATACGGGCCCTCCTGCGCTCTGACCCCGTTGGACCCCCCAGGCGGCGCCTATCTCCGATCCGACAGTCCAACACAGGACCCAGCAAGTGGGCGTCCAGCCCTAAACTCTTCCACTTGGGGAAACTGCCCCCAACGCCTGGCGCTGATTCCAAGTCCCGTCCGTCCCCTAGTCGGGGTCCCTCGTGACTGCTCCAGACCCAGTCACCAGGTCTTCTACCGCCTGAAGATGCTGCGCTCGCACTGGAAGCTCACCCTGAGCTGCGCGCCCTTCTTTCTTTTTTGCCATTTAAACAAGACCTACAGTCATTGGCACGAGAAATGCAACAATCCTGGAGACAGGAGATACGTCCGGTCCAGGGGCCATTGTCGGCAGATCTACAAGTTCGAGTTCACCCAACTTGAAAAAAAAAAAAAAAAGCTCAAGAATCATGACGCTCTCTTATATATTCTCTCCAATCTTCAATATCGGGACTGTCTGCACAACATCTCAACTTACCTCGCATATGGATGACCTGGAAAACCTCAGCCGGACGCTGACAATTGTCAGCTGCGGGGCTTGCCGGGAATCTGTCAAGCGGGCGAACTCACCTCCACCTTAACTGGTTGTTTAACTTCATTCTTGGACGTCCTGATGAAACCTTCTGGGAGTTTCGACAGAGCTTCACAAGAGGCACTACGTCCGCAGAGCACTGACCCCAACGCCCTCGGGACGTCATTCTGCAGGATTCACCTATTTTCGTTCCAAGGATGGAATTATGCGCAAGGCCCGATGATGAGCGGATAGAGTTTGTGGGGTTCCTCTTGCACTTGTTTCCTGATCTGTCCGGCACACGCTGCGCATGAGAGCGGCGCTTAAGGCCCCTTCTGGCGGTTTCTTCAGTCCAATAATTATGTCAGGGTGGGGATTCCTGTTCACTGCAGGTTAAGGCACCTGGGACAGGGATGCTCATTCTTCCGCTCCGTGGAGGAATTGCCCTCTTTTTTTCGACTCTGCAATTGCCGGAGGTGACCCTTCCAGATTGGCCTGCTGCTATCTCGATGGACTTTCCACCGAACTGCTCAAAGCTGCGGAGGTAACCAGACGACTAGGCACCATCTGTGCCCTTTCTGCCACAAAGATCTCGGCGCCGCCGGGGTAGCCCGGACAGTCAGCCGCCAAGAGCGAGACCGCATCGCTGAGGACTCTTGTTTCCATGGACCAGGTCTTGGTTCAGTTTCTCGATTGTGTTCACCCTTGAGTCCTTCCACTAGCTGGGTCTCCCCTGTCTCTGGGGGCTATGGGTCCCGGAATCTTTCAGATCCTGGTGTCCGCAATTAAGGTTACTTTCTACCTCCTCTCTCTTGTGACAGCCGTCCCTGGTCCAAGTCCCTCTTGGGACGAGCTGATCTTGGCTGCCCGCGGAGATGGTGGAGACCCTTTCAGCCATCTGTGGTGTCTTGTACTCTTTTATATATGTATATGTCATAGTATGGCTTAGTTCTCATTTGACCTATGGACCTGTGAATGGGACGGGGTCGCCCCTTTCGGACCACCCCCCTTTTTTCCTCAACCCTCTCCCCCATACCCTTCTCCATCTTCCTGCCCTTATCCCTAACCCCTTGAGAGGGTCCGGGAGGGGGGGGGGGTGCTCATCCTAATCAAGCACGGGGCACGCCTCAAGAGGGAAGCTGCTGCTAAATTGCAGGCTCTCTTGAAGCGCTTAGCCGCACTGGAGGCAGCTCATAAGACATCGGGTCTGGAGACTGATTTGAGATTCATGATTCAGACACGTCATGACATTCTCCAGCTTATGGAACATAGGCATAAAAGATACAGACAGCTATGCTCCAGCTCGTTCTATTCCTGGTGTAACAAACCAGGCAAGTTTTTGGGGCACGGCACTTAGGGATAAGAGAGCCGCCCGTTTGTTCCCTCCATTAAGACACCGGGAGGCCGTGTTGCTCATATAACAGAGGGACATTTTGAAGGTCTTCCGGGAAACTATATACTCAGCTCTAAACCCCCCCGAGGCGAGAGCACGGGGGGGTTCACTCCCGAGTACTTAGCTAAAACGCCCCTTCCTCCACTCCCGTTGTTTCCCCTCGCTTCCTGGGAAGAGCCTTTTCCCAGGAGGAGTTGGCTGTAGCCATTAAATCTCTTCCCTCTGGCAAGAGCCCAGGGCCAGACGGGTATACGGCTCTTTTCTACAAAACCCTCCTGTCAGACTTGTCTCAGCCCCCCTCCGAGCATTTAACATGGTCTCCACGGGATCCCCCTTTGATCCGGGCCTTCCTGAGGGCCATATTGTGGTGATTCCAAAGGAGGGAAAGGACATCTCAGTGCCGAATTACCGCCCTATATGCTTATCAATACATATGCGAAGATTTTCGCTAAGTTACTGGCGTTTCAGACTCAACCCTTTCCCTTTCTACAATTATTCACGCGGATCAGGTGGGATTCGTCCCGGCAGGGAGGCGAGGACAACAACTTAAGACGTTCTCCCCTGATTCATCAGGTTCGCCTTCAGAAACCCGTGCCTTCTCCTGTCCCTGGACGCGGAGAAGGCTTTTGATAGAGTGGCATGGCCCTTTTTGAGCGGAGTGTTAGAGTCATTGGGGCTTGGTCCGATTATGCGGGAAAGGGTAATGGCCTTATATACCTCACCCCACGCTCAAATCAGGATTAATGGAACTTTGTCCACTCCTTGGCAATCGGAAATGGCACCAGGCAGGGTTTGCCCCCTCTTCCATCCTATATATTTAGGCTATGGAGCACCTGCTGAGGGCACTTCGGAATGATCCTCGGGTGGAGGGACTCCGGGTTCGTGAGCATCAGTTCAAATGCTCGGCTTTTGCCGACAACTTACTCCTCTATCTGGAGGATAATGGAGATATTGGACGAATATAGCCTACACAGAAAACCATAAGATAAACATGTCAAAGAGCCATGCTATGGGCTTCATTATTCCACGACCCGACCTGAACTTGATGAAAACAACCTTCCCCTTCTCTTGGGAGGAATCTTCCTTCAAGTACTTGGGGGTTCACATTCCTTCAAACTCTGATAAAATCTTTGATCTTAATTTCGCCCCCCTCCTTTCCAGGATTAAGAAGGATTTACTAAAATGGGAATAAAGATTTTTCATGGATTGGGCGTATAAATATCCTGAAGGTGAACACCCTACCCAAACTGTTGTATCTGTTCCAGGCAATTCCCATTCTTCTCCCTAGGTCCTTTTTTAAGGACCTTCGGAAGATTGTCTCACGATTTGTATGGGCATGGGGTAAAACCCAAAAATAGCGGAGTCCACCCTTACTAGGCCCAAAAACAGAGGAGGCTCTCATTTTCCAGACTTTCAAGCCTATTATTTGCTGCGGTGGCGGTGAGAACCCTGGACTCTTTCAAGGGAGGCGCTTCTAAACTCTGGGTGTGTCTGGAGACCCTGGTATATGGGGCCCCGACCGCGGCTTTGCCATGGCTGCCGCGCTCAATACTACCTCGTGATTGCCCAGACCTGTCCTAAAATACAGGTCGTATGCCTCCAGGATGGGCCTGTTTGACGTGGGTCGGCCCTTGCACCCCATTGCTTGGTAACCCTGATGTCCCGAACTCTCTCATTCTAGCATTGGTTCGATTACTGGGATCGGACACGGGTGCCGCGATACTTGACAGGGTGATCGAGACAGGGACATTGAAGGATTATGGCAGCCTGGTGGGTGCCGACGGAAACCCAACGAGCTTTGCAAGGTTTCACTATTATCAGCTGCGCAGTCTATATGCTAGATGGAAGCGAACATTTGTGGTACATAGACCCTTTACCACCTTCAAGTTGTGGTGCCTTGGTAGATACTCAGAAAGAAGGGCTCTCTCAGGTCTGTACAGGCTTATTCTCACCTCTCGGGTCTGTGACAAACTGCCTTTTCAGCACGGTTGGGAGAAGGAACTTGGCACCATTCTCTCGGAGGACGTATGGTCCAAAGCATTTCAGCTGACCCACAGATCCTCGGTGTCTGCCAGGGCCCACGAACTCAACTATAAAATAGTTACAAGATGGTACTGGGTGCCAGCGCTTCTGAACCGCTTCTCCCCGTCCACTCCTGCAGTCTGCTGGAGATGTGGAAAAGAGAGGGTACTATGACCCATGTCTGGTGGAGTTGCCCCGTTCTACAACCTTCCTGGGTCGGGGTTCTGAGCTTAATTCAACACATCACGGGGATCAGCCTCCGGGGTGACCCAGCACTGGTGCTCCTGTTTGATATCCCTCTAACCATCGCTTTACTTAAGTCACATCTGGTGATGTTCCTGATCCTTGCTGCCAAGATACTCATTCCTAGACTCTGGCTCTCCACTGCCAGCCCAACTATAACGGACTGGATCCGGGAGGTCCATGTCCTTCAGCGTCTGGAGGAGTTCAGATCTGATTCTCCTTCATGCTATAGCCAATATCTACGTGTCTGGGAGGACTGGATTTCCTTTTGTGGACCTGACCGTTATCTGTCCCATTCCTAGAGGAACTCGTCCACAGCGTAGGAGGGGGAGACACCCTGGAGGGAGTGAAGAATGAGTGGGGGGGATGGAGTGTCCTGTGCAATTTTTCTCTCTTATTCAAGTGGGGTGAGGTGCGCCCGCCGAGCCAGATGTTCTAACCGGTTCTCTCGTTTTTTGGTTATTTTATGTCCCCATTTCTTTTGCCCATTTTTCTTTTTTCTTCCCTGTTATCCTCTAAGGCTTTTATAAGAGGTCACCTATTTGTCTTCCAGGCAAAGGATACGCTCATGAGAAACTTAAATGCCACCTCCTCACTTATTGTAGGTTGCCTGGGATATAAACCACTTTGCAGTGTTTCAACCTATCACTTGTATCTGCTTTTGCTCACGGGTTAGGATAGGGACAAGGGGAAAAAAACATATACTCTGTACCCTCCCCTTACTTTGCTGTATTACTGCATTTTGATGACTTGTTGCAACACGTGACTCTGTACTCTCATGTTATCATTGTTCAAATAAAAATATTTGAATTGGAAAAAAAAAAGAAATGGTCGCCATATTCCATTTACTCACTTCATCTTTAAAAATTTTTACACTGTCAATGGTTTTGGTGTCATGGTGCTGTGAGATACAGCTGTTATCAAGGTCCTTTGGAACAGAAATGTGGCTTCTAAGTGGAATTTATCCCTCAAAATTTTTAACAGTGGCTGAGAAGTCATTTTTATAATTTTTTGGGTCATGCTGCTGTGAAATGCAGCTATACTACAGGTCCTATTATAAAAAATGTGGTTTCTAACAGACATTTGTTCTTCACAATTGTCAACAACGGCCAAAGGGTGAAAGGTCTTAGCTCACTCTTCCGCTTCAGCACTCTGCTTCA
Source organism: Phyllomedusa bahiana (assembly GCA_025379985.1). NCBI lineage: Eukaryota > Metazoa > Chordata > Amphibia > Anura > Hylidae > Phyllomedusa > Phyllomedusa bahiana. The sequence continues at coordinate 43,654 of JAODAL010016986.1, forward strand.
GCACGACTGTTTTTGTTGCTGCGTCATAAGGGCATTTTTGCTGTGTTAATAAGTGACGAACACCAGCCCTGGCTCTCACCGCACCCACTGTAACTCCGGCCCTGCTAGCTGAACCTGTGTGATCCACGTCTACAGCCTCACCTGCCTTGATCAGTAATTTCCTTCAACCCACTTTACAGTAGAATGCAGGATTTTCAGACAGGCCTCGTTGACCTACTGGGGACATCTGTTTCGTTTGCTTCACATTCTAATGTCACGGTGGAAAAATGTCACTAGTAGAATGGCAAGTACCTCTAGCCACAGCAGTATTGGAAAACTAGTTGTTTTTAATATAGTTTATTTCTTATTGCAAAATTTTCTGCTGATGGTCCATATAGGCAACTGTGCGAGTTTTTGGGTCATGCTGCGTTATAGGATATCGATAGTCAATGTCCATTTCACTAAAATACTGCTTCAAAGACTACTTTCTTCCGGCCATTTTTAATCTGTGGGTCATGCAGGTTTGAGTGTCATGCTGTGGTACAGGACAGGTATACTCAATGTCCAGTTTAACTAAAATGGTACTACTTTCTTCCGACACTTTTTAATCTGTGGGTCATGCAGATTTAAGGGTCATGCTGCGGTCCAGGACAGGGATAGTCGATGTCCAGTTCAACTAAAATGGTGGTTCCCTGCTGAAGCCAGTGGCCGGACTATGAGTGGGGGGGACCCCAGACTTTAAGAGAAGGGAAACCAGGGCGTGATCCGACCACGATATCAATCCGATCTGGGCATCTGCCGTCATTCGTAAAACCAGAGTTTTACGGGATGATTAATCCTCCAAAGATAATGCAATCCGTGCTTCCTAACTAACTTGCGGAGCTCCGTGGAGGCCTGCAACACACCCCTAGGGAGAGGCTTACACTGCAGCAAGTGCTGATGCAGATTGGGGGAAAAGACCATGTTGAAGTCCCCACTTACCAACAGGGCCCCGGGGGGTAGCCGGGACAACTTGGCAAGAACCCTGTGTTGGGTGCATAAACATTGCATAATGTTAAAAGGGAACCATGTAGAGGACCCTGCAGGATCACAAAGCGTCCCAGAGGTTCCAATTCGGAACTAGCTACCTAAAAGGGACAAGTCGCCGAGATGAGAATGGCTGCTCCAGCTTTTTTCTGGCCACTGGAAGCAGAGTATACCACAGGGAAGGTAGTTTTAACAAAGTTGAAGGAACCCCTAATGTCATGGTGGATTTCCTGAACAAAGGCAATATCGGCCTTCAAAGCACAAAACTCGTGTGACAGTAGGTGACGTTTCACATTGGAGTTCAGGGCCTTAACATTAATAGTAATGCAATTTACCATGTTTGCCGCAGAGGAAGGGAAAGAACACTAGATAAACAGAAAACACCAGACAAGGGAACACTTATACGGAACTTTAGAAAATCAAAAGTTACTAACCAGAGTATTTAGAACCCAGAACTAGATATTAAAATCTGATTAAGCAGTATCCTCCAGGGTGGGGAGAATGGAGGAAACCAAGGGGGTTCCCGGGCGCACCTTCCGAAATGAAAAAAGATTAGAAGATTAGAGAGAGTCACCCGGGGAGCCTGCGCCCTCCTGACTGCTGCCTCGAGAACCACGCTCCTCACACTGGGGGCTTAGGTTCCAATGGGTGTAGGACTGCAGAGCGATCCCGCAATCCAATGGCAAAACCAACAGGATGGGAATCAGTATGGGAACCCAAACTGTAATGGGAGAACAGTGAATTGGATAGCACACAATTGAGAAAAAAGGAGAGAACAAAAACAATGGAAAATACTCTAAGTGTATTAATACCAGTAAAAATGTCCAAGTACTGCAACCAAGTAACTCAACAAGTAGCTGAGAACTATAAAACCTATGCCCACTTAACCATTTTATCACTTAACAGAAACCCAGATAAGGGGAACCTTATACTCCTCAGTCCAGAGGGCCACTGGACCCGCGTTAGCGAGGTGGAGCAGAGGGGAGTCACCTCCCAGCTGGGGTTGCAGCGATCACCTTTTTTTTCGTTGCGGTCCCCCTGACGGTTGGTGGGGTTGAGAGAAGTTCCAATCCCCGAGGAGCGCGGGGGAAGGTTTTTGTAAGGATTCCCAGAAGGGTTGCATGTCCTCATAATCTTGAGCCTGACTGAGCGACCATTTTTCGAGCTTTTTAGAGCAAATGGAAACTCCCCCCTGTAGGGATCTGATACCTTTTGGGAATGAAGGGGGCCGGTTTCAGAAGAGTCTCTTTTTTTAAAGTGACCCAAAAAAATTCTTGGACTGGTGGATCGGGGTACCTTCAAAAAAACTAGGGGTGCATGGGACTGCCTTCATCATGATGGTTGAAAGTGGAAAATCTGGAACAGATATGACGTCTCGAGGGGAGGTGAAAACCCTTGGGGGGGGGGAGAGCCCAAAAGAGCTTGTCCAGCCCTTGATGGGTGGTGGGTTGCCGCCAAGATGCCATTAAAGATGGCCATTAATGTCGAAGGAATGTTGTCGTCGCTCACGGTTTCAGGGAGGCCCCGGGCCCGAATGTGGTTTCAGCACACCCTGTTTTTCCAAATCCTTACCGGGCCCAAGGTCCCCATTATAGCTTTCACGGCGAGCGGTGGGTAAACAGATAAAATTATGGGGAGTTCCATGGTCCTCATAAGTGCATTACTCTCCCCCCAAAATTTTGATATTCCCGTTGCAAAAGAGGGGGTTTTCCTGCTTGCACCCTCTTTAACTTCGTTTAGAGTTTGGAAAACTGCTTTTTTTGTAGGCAATGTTGAAGATGTGAGGGGCCCCTGGTGTGGAGGGAGGGTAGGAAAGGGCCGGGGGTCCTTGTTCCCCTGAAGTTAGGGGGTTAGGGCCAAAGCTGAGGGCTCATTCTTGGGAACGGGGAGAGAAAGGGCTTTGAGGTTCCTGAAGTTGACCCAAGCGAGGGGGGTTTTCAAATTCTGTTGTTTTGCGGGTGAAAGTTGGCGTCCCTGGTCTTTTCCTTGAGCCGCGGGCCTCGTTTGGGGAAAAGTCGCGGAGTGAGGAGAGGCCGCGCTTCACCGCGCTCCTGGTGAGGAAGCTGTTCAGCGCGGTTTTCTGAGCTGGAGGTACGGGGGTGCCAGCAATGTTCTTCCCGGGTGTTTGGGCTCTTTTTTCCCTTTGGGGGCTATTTTGAATGGGGGCACAAAACGGCTACTTGGGCACAGAGTCACCAAAACGGGGGCCACCCATTTGGGGTTTTTTCCGGACACCCCCATCCCCACCCCCTCCCCCCCGGGCATTTTTTTAATCTGTGGGTCATGCGGGTTTTAAGGGTCTTCTGGGGGTCCAGGAAAGGTATAGTAAATTTCCAGTTAAACTAAAACGGTGGTTCAAAGATCCTTTTTCGGGCCTTTTTAAATTTTGGGGTCTGCAGTTTAAGGGTCATGCTGCGGCCCCAGGACAGGGATAGTAAATGTCCAGTTAAAATAAAACGGTTTTTTAAAAGACCCCTTTTTTTGCACTTTTTTAATCTGGGGGTGTGCGGTTTTGGGTCATGCTGGGGTCCGGGGACGGGTTTAAATTTCCATTTAAACTAAAATGGTGTTAAAGGGCTCCCCTTTTTTAGGCACTTTTTAATCTCTGGGTCAGACAGGTTTTTGGGGCATGCTGTGGGGCAAAAACAGGGAAAAGTCAATTCCATTTCACTAAAAAAATGCTTTAAAATACTACTTTTTTCCAGCACTTTTTTAAACTTTTGGTTATGCAGGTTGAGGGTCATGCCCCGTGTTTTTACGAAGGTATAATCAAAGTCCAGTTTTTAAATAAAATGGTGGTTCAAATACCCCTTTTTTCCGCACTTTTTTTAAACTGTGGGGCAACAGGGTTTTAAAGGGGCATGTCTCCGGGGGGGATAGTCGGGTCCAGGTCAACTAAATGATTGTTCAAATAATACTGCCCTGGGGACTTTTTTAAATTTTTTTTTTCAGCGGTTTTTGGGGCTGTGTGGGACAGGGCAGGGAAGTGAATGCTGGACTTTTTTTCGGGATTTTTATAACCTAATTGTCTTGCCTAGATGTGCACATACCCGTTTTTCTTTGTGGATGTTAATTCCAGTTTTCCTCCCCTGTTTGGGTGTAAGAATTTAAGGGTTTTTCCTCTCCCATAACTTTTAAATTTTATCGGGGGTAATCTGTATCGATATAGCATCGGCGATAATTGCCGATATCGACTCGATAACGATAGTTGACACAATCACTCATTACTATTTATGGCACTCAGTTCCTAGGTGGGGTTAGCCAGTCTGGCTCATCAATGTATATGCCTCCATGGTCTAGAGTGAAAGATTAAAGTTTTACCCGCTCTTGATTACCCAGCATGTTACCACTAGTGCTCTAGTATTGGGTGGACTTCAACTCCCTGTCAAAAGAAGGTAGATGCATCTCAGCAAGCATTCCATGAAACTGCTCATGGAGATAGTCATGCATGGTTAGCAGTTGCTGTGGTCTCCATGGGGCTGTTTTAACTAAAGCTGTAGCCAACCTTATAACTCTCAGCACTCTCACTTTAGATTAGGTTTATTTCTTGGGCTATGAAACAATTAAGTATTTTATGGCCCTTACATCTTCTTAGATTACACATCCTCTAAGCATCAGTAAGTCTTGGGTGTCATCTTTGCTTTAAGCTGGGCTATTGGAAGTGTAATTGTAACCTGATGCACAGAAAATGAATATGTCTTCATTGTTTGAAGGAATAGAAGGTCAATTTGCCTGTAAATTGTGCCAAGTAAAATTTCATGGTTTTTTTTTTCTGAAAAAGGACATTAAGAGGCATATAATGGAATAAGGAACTTCAGGGACTGGCAGAGACAACTTCTTTTACTATAGGCAGGGCCACCATAAAGGCAGTACAGGGGGTGCTGCTCTATGCCTGGAGAGCAACTTGAAACAGGTTTCGCAAGGAAAATCAGAAACTCCCTTCTGCCTTTCGAGGCGCCTGTAGTTTACATACAAATAGGGGCCACAGTGTGTGAAGAGAGGAGAGGCCCGGCCCCCGAGTCACAGATCACCACACAGAGATGTTTGCTTTACACTTACTGCTTCAATGACTGCAGGGTCCATCCTCCCTCCCTCTCTCTGCAGGCGGTCTTTCTTCTGATGACAAATTACATCAGGGGCCTCACAAGTTTGAATCGTGATGTCAACTCGGCTGCAGAAAAGCTCTGCGCGAAGGGGGAGGGGGGACACCCTGCCCATGAAGCAGTAAGTGTAAAGAAAACCTCTCATGTGCGATCTGTGCTCGGGGGCCCGGGGCCTCCCTCACCCCCACCAGGTCCTCAGCCTCCCTGTTCAGACCCCCTCCAGCCCCAACCTCATTCACCCCCCACATGCCCCCCCCACGACCCCGTCTAACCCCCCATCCCACCCCTCATACTTCCATCCAGGCCCCTCAGCCTCCCTGTCCAGACCCTAAATCCTGGCCCCTCAGCCCTCCATCTAGGCCCCTCAGCCTCACTGTCAAGAGGTTAATTATGACCATTTAGGGGAATATGGATGGGGTATTTTTACATGTGGGGGGCCAGTTAGGAAGATGATAAAGTGAGGAGTCTCAAGTGTTTGTGTTGTAAAAAACGAGGGCGAGTGGTGGGCCCGGAGAAGTCATCATGGGAGTTGGGCTGGAGGAGAATGAAAAGGAAAGGAATGATCTCGGGCAAGACTCACCTATCACAAATGCACTATTTTCTACCACTATAGGGCATGATAGCATGATATTGGTATGGGAAAAAAGGTTTTTACATTCAGAAAAGAAATCTTTTTAGCATTCAGATCTTTAGGGTGTAGATATTGGTATGTGTCAGGTTTTTTTTGGTTTTATTGATTTGGGTATACGCTTCGAAAGAAAACATTATTGGGTATCATTGTGGGTTTTTGCTGGCCTTTGTATACGTACAATATAGATAAACTGTACATTGTAAAATCGAACTAAATCGAAAAATAATGCCGTAATTGCATTTTTTTCACTCCAGAATTTCTTTTTATTTTTCTGGGGTTGGGACGAAAGGGGAAGGGGAAAAAGGCAAGACATGGGGTATTGGGGCAAACTTCTGATGGCGGCCCCTGACTAAGATCCATAGCCCCGAATACACTAAGGGGACCCTAGGGGACTCAAAACACTTTTTAAGGAATCCAAGCATCAACCTCATTCCAAAAAAAAACATTAAAGCAATGTAACTTTATTTTTCAGAAGGTCACTCCCTCACCTTTTAACTGCATTTTAGATGAGCCAAAACTCTTACACGCAGTAGGGAGTATGGATTTTTCCAAGTTTTCTTAGAAAATTTTCTTACTGAAGACCTTTACGGCAGCAGCTAACAGTTTTCTCTTAGGCTGGGGCTACACAGCACAGGAAAACTGTCATATTTTCGGCGGATTCAATATTTTGAAACCGCCGAAAATTTGACCACCTTTTTTGGTTTAGACAGAAAATAAAAAATCTGTGCTTAGTCTAACTACTTTTTTGGCTGATATAGCAACCTTTGAGAGAAGGGACTAAACCCCCTTTAAAATCCTTCAAGCTCCCTATTACAGCACACAGTAGCAGTCTCCCAGCGGAGCTCTTTGTAGTACTTTGGAAGTGTTGAAGCTGGTGGTAGTGGGGGATGGTGCTATAGTGCAGAGAAAGGAACAATAACAATCCTGTATACAGTAAGTAAGAAGATTTAGGACGTGCTCGCCCTTTAAGGATTGTTGTTGCAGCCTCAACTAGGGTTCAGCTTGGTGCTTAGTGGGTTAAGCACTTGAGCCAATCCCTAGCTGAGACAGGGAATTTAAACCTCTTCCTATCTTCAGGGTCCTGCTCGTGATTGCTTCTGTGTCCTAGCTTCTGTTTGTGCTCTACTGTGTCGATTTAATTGTTTTTTGTCTTTCTGGTTCTCTCGAGTCTTATCCTTTGGTACTACATATTCTCCTGGTGTGACTTTGGCCCGTTTGACCATTCTCTATTTGTTGTCTGTTTGTCTGTTTCCAGTTTGTCTTCCGTTTATCCTCTGTGTGTCACCCGTTTATCAGGGAATTGTTCAGGAAGAGACTTGTGGTGGGTGTGTGCTCTAGCTAGGCAGGACAATCCATGGCGAGATTAGGGTGTCCACTATATAAGAGATGCAAGAGTTGAAAAATTACTAACCCATCTCTCTTTTGATAGTGGAGTACAAGATTCTTGTCAAGGTACTTAGCAATCACCTGATAACTGTCGAGGACACTGTACGATGCATAAAAGACTGTTGTTGGTCTGTCTTTGGATAGTCTCTTGACAAAAATATTTTGAACAATGTGCTATTAAGGTTTGAATGGAGGAAAATGTTCTGCTCTTGTGTTAACCTCATCTGCCTTGTATTCTTAGCACAGTGTTGGTGGGTAAATAACTGGAAGACTGACTCTTTTCTCTTTTTTTTTTTATTTTGTCACTATAGAGATCTTTGCGGGGTCTATCCAGTAAACTCCAGAGGTTGGAGGGATCAGGATCAGATTGGCAAGCAGTCATGGGTTCTCTGTATGGAGAATGTGACTATCTTTTGCACAGATCACTATTAAGTAACAGCACTCATCCAAATTTTTGAGGAATTCAACAGAACTGAAGTTAGTAGTGGGAAATTAGAGTTTATGATTTTTGCAGAATATGCTCTGATTTCTTCTTCCTTTTTCCTATTATTCATTCAGGCTGACGCTATCAAGAATTTGGTTCAGGAATGAAGAAGTGGCCCTAGAGACTGTGAAGCTTAAGAACTTACCATTGAGTGGAAGAGTCCTATATTGTATAATGAGGTCCTGTCTGTGCTTTCATACACTGCACAAGCCTGGCACCCAAAGGTTATTTTTCTCCATTCCATTGCCATCATGGTCTTTCAATTTATTTGGAACTGCAAAACTGACAGAATAACAGGTTGGTTTTGCACAAGGAACCCACATGACTTTCAAAATATCTGAATGTGGTATAGCAGGCCTTTCCGCTTTCCTCTTCTTTCTCCTGATGTTATGGGGGAAGCTGGGTTGGGACAAGTGAGGCAGCCCCTATTCCTACAACTGGGCCACCCCCTGCTTCTACCAGCATATTTTCAATTCTGTGAGTGAACACCATCAAATGGGACTGAATCTCAATTTGTGGGAAACAAAAAAACATTTATAAGTTATTCTGTACAACAGAATATTTATCAGAGCTCCTTGCTAGCACAGTCAACAGTGTTTGAAATAATTTGACTTCTTGCAGGTTGACCAATGGGCAAAAAGACCTAGTATGGATGGCAATTTAGGGGAGTCTGCTGCTGAGAATTTTAATCCATGCTGCTTTTTAGCCAACTCATGCAGTACACTTTTACTGTGGTTCAGCCTCTGCTTCATAGTATATCATATATTAGAATCTCCCATACCTATAAGCAAAGGGGGATATGACTTTAGAGGAGGACCTATAGCCCATATTTAGTCTTTTAGCTACTGTCTGTATAGCTGTATGGATTTAATCAAGGGTTCTGTTGTAAAGGAAAGTTTGTTCATATATAAAACAAAGGGGGGCATAGTCTTGTAGCACCTGTCTCTTTAGTTTTATAGATATAAGCAAGGGTGGTTGTGCTGTAAGAGGATGCATATACAGTGAATACAGAAAATATTCAGACCCCTTTAAATTTTTTACTCTTTGTTTCATTGCAGCCATTTGGTAAGGTCAAAAAAGTTCATTTTTTGCTCATTAATGTACACTCTGCACCCCATCTTGAAAGAAAAAAAAACCCTGAAATGTGGATATATTTGCAAATTTATTAAACAAGAAAAACTAAACTGTCACATGGTCTTAAGTATTCAGACCCTTTGCTCAGTATTGAGAAGAAGCACCCTTTTGAGTCTTCTTGGGAATGATGCAACAAGTTTTTCACTCCTGGATTTGGGGATCCTCTGCCATTCTTCCTTAAAGATTCTCTCCAGTTTTCTCAGGTTGGATGATGAACGTTGGTGGACAGCCATTTTCATGACAGACATGCTCAATTGTGTTTAGGTCAGAGCTCTGGCTGGGCCAGTCAAGCATGGTCACAACGTTGTACTTACGCCATTGCATTGTTATTTTAGCGGTCTGCTTAGGGTCATTGTCTTGTTGGAAGATGAATCTTCAGCCAAGTCTGAGGTACAGAGAACTCTGGAAGATGTTTTCATCCAGGATATCTCAGTACATGGCAGCATTCATCTTTCCTTCAATTGCAACCAGTCGTCCTGTCTCTGCAGCTGAAAAACACCCCATAGCATGATGCTAACACCACCATGTTTCACTGTTGGGAATGTATTGGGCAGGTGATGAGCAGTGCCTGGTTTTCTCCACACATACCGCTTAGAATTAACACCAAAAAGTTCAATCTTCATCTCATCAGACCAGAGAATCTTATTTTTCATAGTCTGGGAGTCCTTCATGTGTTTTTCTGCAAACTGTGTGTGGCTTTCATATGTCTTGCACTGAGGAGAGGCTTTCGTCGACACACTCTGCCATAAAGCCCCAACTGGTGGAGGGCTGCAATGATAGTTGACTTTGTAGAACTTTCTCCAATCTCCCTACTGCATCTCTGGAGCTCAGCCACAGCGATCTTGGGGTTCTTCTTTACCTCTCTCACCAAGCCTCTTCACCCACGATTGCTTTGTTTGTCTGGACAGCCAGGTGGAGGAAGTGGAGGTCGTCCAAAACTTCTTCCATTTAAGGATAATGGAGGCCAATGTGTTCTTAGGAACCTTGAGTGCTGCAGAAATTCTTTTGTAACCTTGGCCAGATCTGTGTCTTGCCACAACTCTGTCTCTGAGCTCCTTGGGCAGTTCCTTACACCTCACGATTCTCATGTGCTCTGACATGCACTGGGAGCTGTGAGGTTTTATATAGACAGGTGTGTGCCTTTCCTAATCAAGTCCAATCAGTTAAATTAAAGCTGGACTCCAATGAAGGAGTAGAACCATCTCAAGAAGGATCAGAAGGAAATAGACAGCATGTGAGTTAGATATAAGTGTCACAACAAAGGGTCTGAATACTTATGACCATGTGGTATTTCAGTTTTTCTTGTTTAATAAATTTTCAAAAATATCTACATTTCATTTTTTTTTTCTTTCAAGATATGGTGCAGATTGTACATTAATGAGCAAAAAAATAACTATATGGATTTTACCAAATGGCTGCAATGAAACAAATAGTGAACAATTTAAAGGGGTCTGAATCTTTCTGTACCCACTGTATGTATATATGTGTGTAAAGTGCTTTACTATGAGAAGGGTGAGGTTTAGAAATACATATACCGTATATACTCGAGTATAAGCCGACCCGAGTATAAGCCGAGGCACCTACTTTTGCCACAAAAACCGGGAAAGCTTATTGACTCGAGTATAAGCCTACTGGTGAATTTTAAAAAATAAAAATGGATACCAATAAAATAACATAGGCAGTTTAATGTCCCCCATAGGCAGATATAGGCAGGTATAAGCAGTTTCATGTCCCCCATAGGCAGATATAGGCAGGTATAGGCAGTTTAATGTCCCCCATAGGCAGTTTAATGTCCCCCATAAGCAGATATAGGCTGGTATAGGCAGCTTAATGTCCCCCATAGGCAGGTTATAGGCATGTAATAGGCAGTTTAATTTAAACCATAGGCTGGGAAGGCAGCTATATGTCCCCCTAGGCAGGCTAAGGCAGGCAATTGCCCCCATAGGTAGGTAATAAGGTCCTCATAGGCCAGGGTATTGGCAGGTAAGGTCGTTTTAGGGTGGTATAAAGGGAGGTATAGGTCCCATAGGCAGGCTATAGGCAGGAATAGGGCGCCTAGGCAGGCTATAGGCCAGGTATAGGCAGGGAATAGGTCCCCCTAGACAGGCTATAGGCAGATAGGTCACCTAGGCAGGCTATAGGGAATATATGCAGGGTATGGCTGGCATAGGTCCCCTAGACAGGCAATAGGCAGGTATAGGTCCCCTAAGGCAGGTATAGGCAGTACTAGGCAGGTATAGGCATACTAGGCAGGTATGGCAGGTATAGGCAGTACTAGGCAGGTATAGGCGGCTATAGGCAGGTATAGATAGTACTAGACAGGGATAAAGGGAGTACTAGGCAGGTATAGGCAGGTATAGATAGGCTAGGCAGGGATAGGCAGTACTAAAGGCAAGGGAATAAGGCAGGTAAAGATAGTACTAGGGAGTAAAGGGGTAGGTATAAGGCATACTAGGCAGGTAATAGATAAGTACTAGCAAGGGTATAAGGGGGGAGGTAAAAGGCAGTACTAGGCAGGTATAGGCATCGTTTTTAAAACAAAAAACAACCACTTTACCTCGATCCCCCGCTGCTCCGTCTCCCGGCGCGCTCTTCGGTCTTTCCCCGGCACAGGCGGGTGACGTCATCAGGCCGTGCACGCAGCGTGATGACACACACTGCCTGTGCCGAAAACTCCGGACGGCGCGAGTATTGGGGGCCCGCCCGAAGTCCACTCCGAAGGATTTACATGCAGGGGGAAGAGAATAGCTGACAAACGCACGGGCCACCGCATGCCTGAACGCTGTCAGCTGACCGGGATTCAGTTATATGCGCTCCCAGAGGACCCATATAACTGAAGAGTCCCTGTCGGCGCACGGGCCCATCGCAGCGCCCAAGCGCCGAAAAGTGACTCAAGTATAAGCCGAGGGGGGATTTTTCAGCACATTTTTTGTGCTGAAAAACTCGGCTTATACTCTTGTATATACGGTAACTTCTTTTCTAGTCTCTGTTCCTCCCACCTCTGCTTTACTGAATACTCTAATGTTTTTAGTTAGCTATTACTTGTACAATGATATCTGTATTAATGTTTCTTTTTATTTTGCCCTATCTATATATCTGGTAGTGGATAAAGTGTTAGTATGACTTTCTTGAGTTACCTGTTGGGATTATCCTTCTATGCCCAAGGGAAGGGCAATCCTTCAGCTATGGTTCCTTAGATGTTTCCTCCACAAAGGTTTTTCCCTCTCCTGAAAGTTGTAGGGTGACTCATTGTGAGTCTGGGATTTGCTATTTTTGGCCTTTTTATTCCATAGTTTTCGCCTGGACATATCTTGTTATCTAAGTTTTATGTTCCTGACACTGAAGTAAGTGGTCAAAAAATAAGTAAATAAAAGTATCATATGTATCATGGCATATTTTATAAACTGACACAACTGTTATGTAGGTTTAGGAGTCAGGAAGTTGCAGGCCAAGTTATGGTGGACTTATTTTAACTGATAGAGGATGTTAAACCCCATAGTGGTGAAGATACTGAGCTTTGTAAGTGGCTAGCCGTAATTGTGCCGTAATAGTGATGTTAAACAGAGGTGCACACGGGGGTTAAGCACAGAAGTAAGGCTATTCATAAGGGTCATCGGTGCCCCTAAAGTATATTGGCTCTGCTAGAATAGCAAGCCAAAGCATGCTGTCTGGCTAGATACTACATATCACACAGCTAGGGATCTCACATGGTCGAGCACTTCACCTCATTCCTTCTCTAATTGTTATACTTCTGTCGTTTAAATAAAGCTGTGGTCATTTTGATATTAAAAATAATCGGCAACATGTATGAATGGGGCTGTGCCAGAATTCTGGCGGCAAAAAGCTGTAGTAGACCAGTTCTATAGATGTACGAACAGGCGTAGTCCAAACTTTGGCACGAAAAGTGCCTCGGTACAGCGCCAAAGAAACTTTTTAGTGTGCCAATGTTTTGGGGTAGAAGTAGACACATTTATGATTCTTTGATGCCAAAAATTTGGTGCCCAACAGTTAAAACAGCCAGACCAAGTTACAGGTGTTCTGCCTGAGCCTGAGTTGTCATATTGGCACTACTCTGCGCCTTTATGCATGACCTGCAGAAGAACAGATTCATACATTCTGGTGCATTCTTCAATGCCTTAAAGCGATTTAAAACTGGTCTATCAGCGCCAGAATTCATACATGTCGCCCGATGTGTTTTGTGCATTAATTCTAGAATTTCAGGTGTGGTAGTTTAAGTTGTATTAGGTGGAGTGAAGGTTTATTCCATATCCATTATATTTCGTGTCAAGTTTGCATTCTGCTTGTACTCTATGACATAATGGTCAGTCTAAGCACTGAGGGAAAATAGTATTCTTACTTCCTCCCTCCTCTCTGTTCCCTTGTTAAATTTGTCATTCAATAGAGTTTTAAGCCTGAGATTTTCTTCCTTTTTTCTGTGTTCCCATCCCCCCATGCTCTATCCCATTTCTGTAGATTGCAATTGAAATCCAAAGCTGCATTATACATGATAATGTAGCGCAATGTGTACTATTTAGTGTAGGTACTTGCCTTTACTATATTGTGTTCTTATATAGTGATATTTATTTTACTGTGGTACAACCTGTACTGCAGTAAAACATTGTATGTTTGTATTTGATGTATTATCGTATGTAATTTTTTTTTTTATGCAAAATAGTGTTGTCTACTAAAAAGTGTCCCTGGTTTGTCTGTTATCTGTGGTTATGCTCTAAGGCTGTGTAAATGAATTGAGTAGCTACCTATAGATACCTATAGTACTAGAAAGATCTTTTTTTTTTCTTTGTGGGGGATACCTAACTTGAGTATGTTACACATGAGCAAATCACAACCCACAAAAACAAATATTGTATTCACACCATCATTTCTGCATGTAAAATACTTAGGGCCACATGTATGAAAATTGTCTGGGTCTAAATCTCACTTTGTTGCCCATAGCAACCAATCAGAGCACCTCATTTCATACCGTGCTTTGGGAAAATGAGAGGGGCGCTCTGACTGGTTGCTATGGGCAATTAGACAGTTTTCATACATGTGGCCCTTAGTGACAATCAAGATTTCTTTGCAATGAAGATCTTTCTTAATTTAAGAGGCATCTGTCTTTATGCCTCTTCTATCGTAAACTGTGAACATATTAGGAAAACGTTTTTATATGTATTTTCATAATAAAATGAATAGTAGATGAAAAAACAGATTTAATAATACCAGTGTCAAATATATACACAAGTACATATTTAAAATTTTTCTGTACATATTTATTGTCTAAAATAAACTGAACAAATAAGTAAAATAAATTACACAAAACGTCTGATACAAACAAATAAATAGAACAATATTTTTATAACTAATCCTCACAGAATGCTTCAATGTTTAACCCACTCACACATGGGTTAACTCATATTTTTAACTCTGAAATCTGACCCAGTGAAGCACATAACCCATGTATATAAATTGTTTAGGAAATGGAAGCAATTCTTGTCTAACCCTGATCCTAAATTTTCTGGGTCAGTTACCCAATTTAAAGTAATTCACAAGGGAAGTTTAACACATCCTACAAGAAAAGTATGAACTTCAATAGAAATGTGTTCATGAGAGTGAGGATATTGTAGATACATGCCTTTAAAAAAGTGACAAAATAAGGAATCTGAATTGTTCAACTATTCCTTTACTGGCATCTCCTCCAGAATTTAGACCAAATTCATATCATAATAGTCAAGCTCGGAGTAATGCCGGATTTGTTTATGTGTCATCTACACAGTCAAGTAAAATTATTATTCCAATTTCCTCTTTTGACATCACAAGTTCATAGTTCATGAAGGAAGTCACATTTTGTGAGCTGGCTTGTTGGGTAATAAAAATGCCTTAAAAATTTGTCTCTCTCATTATTCTGTCTTTTGGCAAAAATAGATAATTTAGGTAATCCTTATTGACCTAAAACGGGTAAGGTTTCTTCTGATTTCATGTCAGATAGTGAGAAAAACATGCATATGTGTCTTTTTTATATTGTGTTTTTAACTTCTGGTTTCAGCTGTATATGGTGAGAGATAAGCTGTCTGTATGCATATCTTTTTTTGTGGTATAGGTAAAAAGGGTCACTTTTCAGAGCTGCAAAAGGGAATTAATTTTCTCTTTCAGGCCAAGGGTGGCATCATGAGTCTTTGATGTGAAAGGTTACTTAATTGGGTTATATCTACCTGAAAAGGGGTCTATCTATCTATCTAATTTTGGGGTATAACTACTTACTATATTGGGGATTTTCCTACCCATTATATGGAGATGCAAAATAAGACTAAAATTGAGTGCTCAAACTGGTGCCATCTATAGATATTTTCACTGTCTTGAGCAGAAGGGGCCATTATTATTATTTGTGGTTGTATGGATGGGGATTTTATGCAGAGATAGGGCACAGATAGGCAGGTGCTGGAGAATTGAAGAGTTTATGATGTTTGTGTGATAAATTCTGATCTGAGTCATGACTGAAAGAAATCATTGTGGTGGACTAGACAAGGTGGAAAGGAAAAGAGAACAATACTAATCAGAGAACAAGTCACCTGTGAATCAATAGATGTCAGTGTTTATTTTGCTCTTATGTTGGATCAGTGACTAATCTACTGTCACATGATGGCAACCTGAACTGGTATCTGACCACTATGTGATCACTTTATGGAGGTATTATAGATTATGTTCACACTAGTAAAGTGGCACTTGTCCCTGATTGTAAAAGTACGTGCATTCCTGTCCTTTACACTGCCATTAGGGTTTTCTATGTGCTTCTTTTACATTTTTTGCTTGTGTTGATGGTGTTATTTATTTTAGAAAGTGGTGGGGTGCATGAGTAATGCAAAATTTGGAGGTGGATATTGTATGTGGACTGATGGGGATTTTGTGCCACAGTTGCTTTTCAATCCTAGCCTGTCCCTGTTATAGAATCAGTTTAGGGTTAGGTTTATGGTTGGTTTTCTGGTGATTTTCACTTAAATTTGATTTTGAGCAAACCACATTAAATGACTTGGGTTTAGGTATAATTTGACATGGACTGGAATCTGGAGTGCCACACTACTCTTCTTATCATTTTTTATCTCGTTACAAATAAGATGAAAAAATATATATGAAATTCTATTTTTCCAAGCAGATCAACCACACCTCTCCTGCCTCTCATCTATATTCTGTGGCTAGCTGTAAGGCAACTGTCTGCAACAGGAGCCTCAACTTAGTACCATCTACAGTATGACACAAACATCATTTAGCCTTGTCTCTTGGCTATACCTTCTCTTAGCAGTGTAAAGAAAACATTTTTTTATCCGACTAATTGTTTGGTCATGTAAATTGAGTCTGTATTTGCGTATACATATTGCTTCAATGACACCTTTTTTGCCTACATAGTGCAGTATAGGCTTTTTAGTAAATAATAGCATAGAGGCTCTTGAATTCTTGTGCATACTTTCTTTATTGATGTTCAAATTATTGAGTAACCCTTATGCCCTGATTGTTTGTTTAGAGCCGGTCCCACTTGATCTAAGGCCACCTCACTGCTGGGGGACTTCACAGGTTGCAGCCACTGGACATCTCTTCCACTTCTCCATGACGGCATCATTGAGCTGTTTAATGTTAAAGACCTTGAACTCCTCCACCTTCCATTTCTGGATGCCCCATAGATGTTCAATAGGGTTAGACAAACATGGCTACTATGGGGCCCCTGGAGATGAAGGGGCCCCATTTAGGGTCAAGAGCATTGTTCCCTTTTTGTAAGGAACAAGAAGTTGGTGGTTTCTGCTTCCAGCTCTACCAGTTGGCGGTACTATTTATGTCTTTAATTATTACAACTTAGACTGCTGTTTTAGTTTAGGGCAATTAGGTTGAGGGGAATAATTTTGCTATGGGGCTCCATGAATTCTAGTTACGCCTCTGGAGAGTCAGTTTAGCTGAGGGGCAGAGAGAAGCTGTATGATCAACTCACCTCCAACATCCATTGCAGCTTCTACCTGCCTTCCCCTAGCCACTGCAGCAGCTTTTCAGGGTACAACTCACAAGGTGGGGACAGAGTAACCTCAAGGCTGTCTTATCTATTGGACCAACTAGGCAGTTTCCCAAGAGTCCCATGAGCATAGGGACCCCAAGAGATAATATTTGCTCCTTGTATAACAGAATTATTTGGTATAACTATCATGTAGAGGTACCATGCATATCAAAATGTCTTCTAGCTATTTGTATATATTTATAGTGGGTTGAAAAAGTATTTAAACTCCTTGAACTGTTCATTTTTGAATGTTACAATAACAAATGTAAAGATATTTCATGTGACAGAGCAACACAAGATATTAAGTATTTGTGAAGTGTAAAGAAAATGTTTGGTGTTTTTTCAAATGTTTGCGAATCAAAAAACTGAAAAGTGTGGCATGCATATGTATTCAGCCCCTTGACTCAATACTTTGTAGGACCACCTTTAGCTGCAAGTCAGTTGGACTATGTCTCTGCCAGCTTTGCCCATCTAGAGGCTGGAATTTTTGCCCATTCTTCTTTGAAAAATAGCTCTAACTCTAGTTAGATTGGTTGGCTACTGTTTGTGAACAGCAATTTTCAATTCATGCCCCAGATTCTCAATAGAATTTAGGTCTGGACTTTGACTGGGCCATTTTATGAATATGCTTTGACTTAAACTATTCTATTGTAGTGTTGGTTGTATTTTTACAGTCGTTGTCATGCTGGAAGGTGAACCAATGCCCCAGTCTCAAGCCTTTTGCAGCCTCTAACTTGCTTTTCTCCTGTATTTAGTTCCATCCATTTACTCATCAACTCTGAGCAGCAGTCTCTGCTGAAACAAAGCATCCCCACAGCATGATGCTGCCACCACCATGCTTCACAGTGAGGATGGTGTGTTCAGGTCTTGGATTTCCTCAACACATAGCATTTGGTATTTATGCCAAAAAGTTAATAGATAGCTTTTTGCAAGCAGCTTGCTTTAAAAATGGGCTTTCTTCTTGCCACTCTTCCAGAAAGGCCAGATTTGTGGAGTACACAACTAATAATTGTCTTGTGGGCAAATTCACCCACCATTTGGTCTCTGTGGCTCTTCCAGAGTGACCCTGGGGCTCTTCTTACTGCTTTTCTAATTAGTGTTCTCCTTGTCTGTGCTGTCAGTTTAAGTGGACAGCCATATTTTGTTAGGTTAGCAGTTGTGCCATACTCCTTCCATTAACATATGATTAATTGAACAGTGCTCCGTGAGATGTTCAGAGCTTGGGCTATTTTTTTAAACCAAACCCTGCAATATGCTTTGCCACAACTTTATCCCTGAGCTGTCTGATGTATTCCTTGGTTTTCATGATGCTGTTTGTTCACTAATGTTCTCTAACAAACCTCTGAGGCCTTCACAAAGCATATGTACACCCACCACCACTACACCGGCCCGCAAGCATGTCTGCCCCACACCTTCTGTCTCTCCCCTTCTTCCTTGTAGATTGTAAGCCCTCGCGGGCAGGGTCCTCTTTCCTCTCTGTTTCAGTTACTAGTCATTTTTGTCACCATTGTATTTGTTCAATATTTGTTATGTATGTAATTCCCCTTAAATGTACAGCGCCCTGGAAATAAATAAATAATAATAATAATAATAATAATAAGTAGCTATACTGAGAATACATTACATACAAATATACTCTATTTACTATTTGGTTGACTTCTTAAGGCAATTGGTCACGCTGGATTTTATTTATGGGTATCAGAGTATGGGAGCTCAATACATATGAACACCACTCTTTTTAGCTTTTGCAAAAATTTGGAAAAGCACCTATCATTTTATTTTTATTACACTTCACAAATGCTTGCTACTTTGTGTTGCTTTATCATATAAAATATCAATGAGATATATTAATGCTTGTGACTGTAACGTTCAAAGATGAGAAACAGTTCAAGCAGTATGAATACTTTTTCAAACCACTGTGTATAAAATATATCATTTTATATAAATACATCTTTTAGACACTGACAACTCCACTGTTTTGGAAACACACAGAAATGAACCAACAGCACTTGGCAGAAACCAAAACACAGATCAACACTAAGGCCAACATGTATGAACGGGGCTGCACCAGTATTCTGGTGTCATTTCAGCCCAAAAACTGGTGCAGTCCTGTTCTCTAGATGTATGAGCAGGGACACTCCAAAATTAGGCACATTTTGCGGCATCTGTGGCACTTTGTAATGTTTCTAAGATGTGTGGGTGTTCTGGAGTTGTGGCACACCACAATCGTATGATTCTACACATTTATGGCTGTAGGACGGCAAAAGTAGGTGCATTACTACTGGAGCAAGCAGACCATGTTAAAAGTGGTCTCCCTGAGTCTGAGTTGTCATAGTGGAACTAGAAAGCACCAAATCTATGACCCGCAGTAGAACAGGTTCATACATTTTGGCGCATTCTACACTGCCTTAAAGCTATTTAGGCCTCTATGCATCTAGATCATACATGTCGCCCTAAATATATGAATTATATTGTAGTGCATCACTGCTGCATGCAGTAAATATAAAAATCTAAGACTCTAAGGGCGACATGTATGAACGGGCTTTTCGCCTGTTTTTTGGTGTAACCTGCGCATTCCGGCCCGATTCCCCCTGTCGGACGCAGGGATGCAGTGTTAGGCGCAGCCTTCGCCACTCTCAGCTGCGCCCCGCAGGAAGGGGCGGGCAATGGACGCGCTGTAGGCGTTCCGAGGCGGGACGCGGCGCGCTCGAAAACTCCGAGGCATATACGATCGCGAGTCGGCAAAGTGCGGCGCATTGCAGCGCTCGGCAGCTCCGACAGGCAGACCTAGTTTATTTTGGTCTAAATGTTCCGGCGGAGGCGAAGTGAAGCGAGAACGGAACATGCGAGGAAACATAGAAGATCGTATCAGAAATCTCGGCGCTCAGCTCAGTGCAGCATGGAGTAGGATTCCGAAAAAAACGTCTTTATAAAGGTGTGAAACATTCTCAGAAAAGAGCTCAAACCTTAAAAATAAAAAATACATAAAACAAAATCACTTTCCAAAAATCTAGAACAGCGCAACATCAGGAATTAGGATATTGGAAATTGCCGGGAAGTACAGTAATTCAAATTCTGAAAGCTATTCTCATTGGTCGGCAGAAACCGGCCAATCAGAATAGGAGCGACAGTGAACCATTAAAACCTATGGAGAAATATTGACCAATCAGAATCAGGCAGGACAGTTCAAAATACAGTAAAAATGCTGAAAAGAGCTGATTGGCTGAGCTAGCGGGGGCTTGGCTATCTCGGCCAATCAGAATAGGAGCGATAGGGACCCATGATAGCCGATGGAGAAGTTTGAACCAATCAAAATCAAAGGCGGGACAGTTCAAAATACAGTAAAAATGCAGAAAAGAGCTGATTGGCTGAGCTAGCGGGGGCTTGGCTATCCCAGCCAATCAGAGCGCGAGCTACTTCTCCCATTGTAGTCTATGGAGAGATCGGCGCATGCAATCTCGGCGCTCAGCGCTGTGCGGCATGGAGTATGAATAAAAAAATAATTTTTATTAAGTGTAAATCATTATCAGATAAAGCGCTGAAACCTTCTCTAAAAATAAAGCAGTTAAATCCCGATAACACGTTTGTCGCCGAGACCGGCTCTACATAAGGAATTGAAATAGAGAGAATTGCCGGAAAATATAGTAATTCAAATTGTTTAAGCTCTTCTGATTGGTCGGCATAAAATCATTTGTATTTCTTTATTTTCGTTACACCAATACTATTGATCCTTGGCTAATGAAAATAAAGAAATAAACATGATTTTAGTGAATTAATATTTTTTTTTCTTTACCCCATATTATTATTAATTTTATATACACATCGGGACAACTTCTGTACTCTTATCATTTGATTTCGGCCATGTACAGTTTTATTTCAGATTGCATTAGAAAACCCATAGGAGCGTCGCTCGCTCTCCCATTGGTCCAAATAACCACGCCTCTTTTAACTTAGCCAATCACAGAGATCGCTCTGAATTTCTTTTCCCCATAGAACTTTATGAGAAAGTAGCTTGCGCTCTGATTGGCTAAGCTGGACGAGCCCCCGCCGCTTCAACCAATCAGCTCTTTTCTGCCTTTTTACTGTATTTTGAACTGTCCCGCCTTTGAAATAATTTATTAAAGGTTCCAATATTTCCTCCATAGGTTTGAATGGGCCACTGTCGCTCCTATTCTGATTGGCTGGTTTATGCCGACCAATCAGAAGAGCTTAAACAATTTAAATTACTGTATTTCCCGGCAATTCTCTCTATTGCAATTCCTTATGTAGCGCCGGTCTCGGCGACAAACGCGTTGTTAGGGATTTAACTGCTTTATTTTTAGAGAAGGTTTCAGCGCTTTATCTGATAATGTTTTACACTTAATAAAAATGATTATTTTATTCATACTCCATGCCGCACAGCGCTGAGCGCCGAGATTGCATTGCGCCGATCTCTCCATAGACTACAATGGGAGAAGTAGCTCGCGCTCTGATTGGCTGGGATAGCCAAGCCCCCGCTAGCTCAGCCAATCAGCTCTTTTCTGCATTTTTACTGTATTTTGAACTGTCCCGCCTTTGATTTTGATTGGTCAAAACTTCTCCATAGGATATAATGGGTCTTTGTCGCTCCTATTCTGATTGGCTGGCTTCTGCTGACCAATCAGAAGAGCTTAAACAATTTGAATTACTGTATTTCCCGGCAATTCTCTATATTGCAATTCCTTATGTAGCGCCGGTCTCGGCGACAAATGCGTTGTTAGGGATTTAACTGATTTATTTTTAGAGAAGGTTTCAGCGCTTTATCTGATAATGTTTTACACTTAATAAAAATGATTTTTTTATTCATACTCCATGCCGCACGGCGCTGAGCGCCGAGATTGCTTTGCGCCGATCTCTCCATAGACTACAATGGGAGAAGTAGCTCGCGCTCTGATTGGCTGGGATAGCCAAGCCCCCGCTAGCTCAGCCAATCAGCTCTTTTCTGCATTTTTACTGTATTTTGAACTGTCCCGCCTTTGATTTTGATTGGTCAAAACTTCTCCATAGGATATAATGGGTCACTGTCGCTCCTATTCTGATTGGCCGGTTTCTGCCAACCAATCAGAAGAGCTTAAACAATTTGAATTACTGTATTTCCCGGCAATTCTCTATATTGCAATTCCTTATGTAGCGCCGGTCTCGGCGACAAACGCGTTGTTCGGGATTTAATTGATTTATGTTTATAGAAGGTTTGAGCTCTTTTTCCAAGAAGATTTTACAACTAATAAAAATGATTTTTTTAATCATACTTCATGCCGCACGGTGCTGAGAGCCGAGATTTCATTGCGCCGATCTCTCCATAGACTACAATGGGAGAAGTAGCTCGCGCTCTGGGATAGCCAAGCCCCCGCTAGCTCAGCCAATCAGCTCTTTTCTGCATTTTTACTGTATTTTGAACTGTCCCGCCTTTGATTCTGATTGGTCAATAGTTCTCCATAGGTTTTAATGGGTCACTGTCGCTCCTATTCTGATTGGCCGGTTTCTGACGACCAATGAGAATAGCTTTCAGAATTTGAATTACTATATTTCCCGGCAATTTCCAATATCCGAATTCTTGATATTGCGCCGTTCTAGATTTTTGGAAAATTATTTTTTTTTATGTATTTTTTTATTTTTGAGGTTTGAGCTCTTTTCTGAGAATGTTTTCCGCCTTTATAAAGGCGATTTTTTTTATACTCCGCACGGACATCTTTAATGATTTCTCGCTGTTTTCCCGCTTGTCTCGAATCGGAACACATCTTCGGCGCAGTCCCTTCTGCGCCTAATTCCCGCACCGTGCCCCATACACTGGCAAGGCGTTGCGGATTTTTCCCCGCATGTATGAGCGCACCTCCTCGGATGGCGAATATGAGGCACAGCCCCGCACGGCGCCTCAGTCCCCGCACTGCGCCTCACATACTGGCGAGGCGCGGCGGGCTTTACACTGCATGTATGAGTGCACTACCTCGGGCGGTGAATCATAGGCGCAGCGCCGCACTGCGCCTAAGTCCCGCACTGTGCCCCAAACACTGGCGAGGCGCGGCAGACTTTACATAGGATGTATGAGCGCGCCCCAGTGCCGACATAAATCAGGCGCAAATTTCGCCGGAAAACCGGCGGAAAGGTGCGCCCCAACGTGGCGAGATTCATACATGTCGCCCTAAGTTCACATTTTCGATTATACTGTGAGGCCTATCCATTAGCGGTAAGGTGGCTTCATTTTAGGTGAGCATCTACTCTAAACAAACAATCTCACCTTTCTCTGTGCCTTTCCAGGCCTCTGCAGGTTCTTTCACACAATGTGTTTTTGTTTTTTTTGTTTTTTTCCTTCAGTAATGCACAGAATTATAATGTCTGTATTGCTGTGCATTTCTGCAAATAAAAAAGAAAAGAGCACCAAAAAACACCAATACCCCACAACAACACACTGTGTGAAAGTACCCTATATTTATCAGGGCATGAGGATCTCATTTATACTTTTTCTGATTGAAACAGCCTGAATGGATGAGTGGAGTATAATACCAAAATAGCGGCAGCTGTTTTTGTGCTAGTCTGCTGGAGGAAATTGGGAATGTCTTAGTGTGCCTGAGAGTGGTTAGAGGACTGGCCTGATGTGTTATTACATTTGGGCATGTTAGAGGTGTGGCCTAGTGTGATGGTATGTGATTGAGCAGGAATATGTTTAGATGGCCCTGAATATTCTGTAGCTATTTCACGCTGCCTCACATTTGGGCAGTGCGAACTAGTGGACAAATTCCATTTAACAATGTAAATGGTGTACCAAGCAATATCTATGTTGTTAGTATAATGTTTGCAAAAGTGGTAAGGCACACTGGTATTGAGCAGATATTTTCAGGATTTTTAGTTTGCATTTTATTTAGGCCTAAAGCAAGAAAGCATTGATTGATGATGATGACATGGATCTTCATTAAAAGACTTTTACCAGCTGGACAATGACTTAAAATTTGCTATTTCTAATGCTACTCTGATTACTTTGGGGATTAAATGCACAACATATAGAAATATGACATTACGATGATGGATTATGGGTAATCACCACGTTTAAACCATACAAAAAGAATATAAAGTTTTAGTTTCATAAAATACTGTACAAATCGGAGAAAGCAGATGTTGATTTAATTTTACTAATTGCATAATCCTAAAGGAATTTGTTTAGAAAAAAAAAGAAAACCTTTGCATACATGATTCTCCCTGAATTTGTTACCTTAAAATATAGTCTAATAGATTATCAATACATAAATGCTATAAATAATCTTATCTTAAAAGTAGCAGCATTTTTAGGACATATCAGAAATAGCATTCAGTATAACAGAAAAAGTGAATTATTGATAACTGGGTCTAAGAAATAAAAGTTTCCTTACTTTTAACCAGTTCTTGATCAGGTCTTTTGCCCTACTTGCCTGACCAGGCAGAATTTTTTGAGTACACGCGGGTTTGAGCGCTGTGACACCTTTTTGCACTCGATTATGCTACAATTTTTTTTCCCTTTTTTTCATGATAGTTAAGGCTTTATACTGATGTACTTTTTATTTAAGATTTATTTGTTAAATATTAGAGAAAATGGTAAAAAGAAACTTTGCTTTTTACTCTATTTTATTTACTTATTTTTAATACTTATTTTTAATAAATAGCAAAAGTAGCGCAATATATATAATAAACACACAAAGTTTCTTGTTACCATTTTCCCTGATATGTAACATATAAATCCAATATAAAAATTACTTCAATATGAAGCCTTCACTATCATGGCAACATGGCAAAACAATTTGTAGCATAACTGAGTGCAAAAAGGTGTTACAGCGCTCAAACCCACATGTACTCAAAAATTCTGCCTGGTCAGGCAAGAAGGGTACAAGACCTGATCAGGAACTAGTCCGCAGCATTCCAAGAATAGTGAAAAAAGTGAACAGTGCTTTATTACATGTCCAAAGGCAAAGTTTCGTCTCTAAAAGATCCTTTCTCAAGCAAACACAGGCAAGTATTTAAAGGGTGGAGACAATCAATATGCAAATCAGTAAATATAAAGTGACAGTGAGCAATAGCATAAAATGTGAAAAATTATACATCACACGTGAGACAAATTTCTAAAAAACAAACATAGTAATTGATATGTGTAATAAATATGAAAAAAAGTGTCAGATTTCAATACAGTGGGATCAGTAAACAAGGCGTGTATTAAGTGCATATATAATAATTTAGAAGGGCATAATGAGCTCCTCCCACTGTAAAATGCAAAATAAAGCATACCACAATAGAGATTCTGCTGAGGCGCATTGCGCATGACTGGAAATAAGCTCAGTCCAGAGAAGGAATGGAATCAACGGATCTACTTCATGCAAGTGCAAAACCTGGCGCCATCTTGGATAAGGGAGAGTATCTTTTACAAGAGTAGCTATTTTCGTGTCCAAGTGGCTCTGGAACCATAAGAAAGATATAATAAGATAAAAGCGGAGAGGAAAACAAATATTAGCTAAAAAACAGAAAAAGAAAAACAAAAGTGCCCATGGTACAATATTAATAATAAGGAGCTATGGACAAAATGTGCCTGGGGACACAAATAGGAAAATACAACCACATAGTGAGCAGAGAATGCAAGGGTGACTTAGAGTATGTTCACACAACTTATTTAGGAGCGCATTTCGCCGAGTATTTCGCGGCATTCTGTGCTTAATTCGCGGGGAAATGTGCCCCTTAATTAAGGTAATCCATAGCTCTACATAGAACTATGGATTACGCCTCCTCTCTCCGCTCATACAATACAATCGTATTCTACACGTGGGGAGATAAGTGATTTGTCAATTACTTGTGGCGATTACCTGCCGCGAGTAATGCATGTCTATGCACCTTGAAGTATGCGCTGATCAGCGCAACTCCCAAATCACCCGCCGTATTGTACGCGCCACAATTACGCCGTGTGAACATACCCTTAGACCAAAACCACCTCCCCAATAAGAAATCTGAATATATGTTGCAATATAATCCTCAGTACGACACAGTCTCTTCTAGTAAAAGAAATAGATAAAGGGAGAGAAAAGTGTGAAAATCAACCCTAAAAAGTATCACAATCATGGCACAAAATAAGAGCAATGGCACACTTCCCACAGTTCAAAAGTGACTTCTCAATCCACTTTTTTAAAAAAATATTTTTTTGTAAATAATTAGAAAGAGCAAATAAAATGAAAAAAATAAAATTAAAAATATAATGAGAAAATATCATAAAAAAGATAGATCATGTACATGGCAACCAGCATAGCTGACAAAAAAATAAATTAATATACAGTAAAGGAAATAATTTTTTGGTCCCTTGCTGATTGTGTAAGTTTGCCCACTGACAAAGACATGAACAGTCTATAGTTTTAAGGGTAGGTTAATTTTAACATTGAGAGATAGAATATCAAAACTAAAATCCAGAAAATCACATTGTGTAAATTATATAAATTTATATGCATTTTGCAGTGAGAAATAAGTATTTGATCTCTCTGGCAAACAATACCTAATACTGGCAAAACCCTTGTTGGCAAGCACAGCAGTCAGACGTTTTTTGCAGTTGATGATGAGGTTTGCGCACGTTAGGAGGAATTTTGGTCCACTCCTCTTTGCAGATCATCTCTAAATTATTAAGATTTTGAGGCTGTGTCTTGGCACCTTAAGAGCTTAAACTCCC
The DNA here is from genome assembly GCA_025379985.1 of Phyllomedusa bahiana. Classification (NCBI taxonomy): domain Eukaryota; kingdom Metazoa; phylum Chordata; class Amphibia; order Anura; family Hylidae; genus Phyllomedusa; species Phyllomedusa bahiana. The sequence goes on from JAODAL010016986.1 coordinate 70,111, forward strand.
TCCATAAGTTTTCTATGGGATTAAGGTCTGGAGACTGGCTAGGCAACTCCATGACCTTAATGCGCCTCGTTTTGAGACACAATAGTTGCCTTGGCTTGATGTTTTGGGTCATTGACTTTCTGGAAGACCCAGCCAAGACCCATTTTTAATGTCTTGGCGGAGGGAAAGAGGTTTTCACTCAGGATTTTACAGTACATGGCTCCATCCATTGTCCCATTTATGCGGTGAGGTAGCCCTGTGCCCTTAAGTGAAACAACCTCAAAACAATATGTTTCCACCTCCATGCATGACAGTGGTGACAGTGTTATTGGGTCATAGTCAGCATTTCTCTTTCTCCAAACATGAGTTAATGCCAAAGAGCTCAATTTTTTGTCTCATCTGACCACAGCACCTTTTCCCAGTCTCTCACAGAATAATACAGGTGTTTATTGGCAAACTTCAGATGGGTTTGCACATGTGCCTTCTTGAGCTGGGGGACCTTGCGGGCACTGCAGGATTTTCAACTATTATGGCGTAATTTGTTGCCAATGGTTTTCTTTGTGACTGTGGTCCCAGCTGCCTTAAGATCATTAAGAAATTCCCCTGTGTAGTTTTAGTCTTTTCTCTCATCATTCTCATCATCCTCATGATCAAGGATACCGTAAAAGGTGAGATTTTGTGTGGTGCCCCAGATCTATTTTGATTGATAGTCATTTTGTATTTCTTCCATTTTCTTACTATTGCACCAACAGTTGTCTCACCCAATTTCTTACTTATGGTTTTGTAGCCCATTCCAGCTTTGTGCAGGTCTACGATCTTGTCCCTGACATCCTTAGAAAGCTCCTTGGTCTTGCCCATGTTGTAGAGGTTAGAGTCTGACTGATTAATTGAGTCTGTGGACCGGAGTCTTTTATAAAGGTGACTATTTAAGACAGCTGTCTTTAATACAGGTAACGCGTTGATTAGGATTGTTTAACTGATCATTAGGAGCCAGAACTCTTAATGGTTGGTAGGGGATCAAATACTTATTTCTCTTAGCAAAATGCAAATACATTTTTATAATTTATACAGTGTAATTTTCTGGATTTTATTTTTGATATTCTATCTCTTAATGTTATAATTAACCTACCCTTAAAATTATAGACTGTTCACGTCTTTGTCAGTGACCACTAAGGAGCATAATTGCTTGTTCTATACACGGCAATACTATTGTATTGCCGTACATAGGATTTTCATTCATTACCTATTATACCATGCCTATGGCAGCTACAGTATCTTATGGCAGCATGCCATGGCAAGCGATTCTCACCCTGTGATTACATTGAGGGGGGTGATCAAAGGAAGTAATGGTACACAGCATCATTTTTCATTCTTTTAGATGCCGCAGCCATGATCGCCAAGGTGTCTAAAGTGGTAACGGCAGTATTCATATCCAGCTCCATTCCCTGCTGTTAGCCTTGGTTGCTGGCTGTAATAAACAGCTGTTGCCTGAGCTCATTCAGATTATAAGACATGAACCCATTTTCCTCCCAATGAGGGAAAAAGAAAATTTTACAGTCTGAAAAACACGGTATTTTCTTTTGATTTTGCTGGCAAATACTGCGAGGCCTAAGAATGCATTACGTTTTTATATATATATATTTTTTTTTAGGGCTCTATTAAGAACATTACTAACTCATAGACTCAAACAAAACTTATGCAACATACGCAGAGTCACATTATTATGACCACCCCCTACTTTCAAATTCAGCAGCCCATAGCTCATGAAGAACGTCAGGTGTCATGAGGTAGCTTGGTAGTTATACAGTGGGTAAAAATTTTGTCAGCCACCAATTGTGCAAGTTCTCCCACTTAAAAAGATGAGAGAGGCCTGTAATTGATATCATAGGTCGACCTCAACTATGAGAGAACACATGAGAAAACAAATCCCAAAAATCACATTGTCTGATTTGGAAATAATTTAATTGTAAATTCTGGTGGAAAATAAGTATTTGGTCACCTCAAAAAAAGCAAGATTTCTAGGTCTCACAGACCTGTAATTTCTTCTTTAAGAGGCTCCTCTGTCCTCCACTCATTACCTGTAGTAATGGCACCTGTTTAAACTTGTTATCAGTATAAAAGACACCTGTCGAAAACCTCAAACAGTCACACTCCAAACTCCACTATTGTGAAGACAAAGAGCTGTCGAAGGATACCAGAAACACAATTATAGCCCTGCACCAGGCTATGAACCAGATGGGGGGATCTAGTGAATGACCTGCAGAGAGCTGGGATCAAGGTAACAAAGGCAACCATCAGTAACACACTACGCCTCCAGGGACTCAGATCCTGCAGTGCCAGACGTATCCACTTGCTTAAGCCAGTACATCTCCGGGCCCGTCTGAAGTTTGCTAGAGAGCATTTGGATGATCCAGAAGAGTATTGGAAGAATCTCATATGGTCAGATGAAACCAAAGTAGAACTGTTTGATAGAAACACAACTCGTAGTGTTTGGAGGAGTGAGAACGCTGAGTTGCATCCAAAGAACACCATACCTAGTGTGAAACATGGGGGCTTTTTCTCTACAAAGGGACCAGGATGACTCATCCGTGTTCATGAAAGAATTAATGGGGCCATGTATCGTGAGATTTTGAGGGCAAACCTCCTTCCATCAGCAAGGGCATAAAGATGAAACATTTCTGGGTCTTTGAACATGACAATGATCCCAAGCACACTGCCAGGGCAATGAAGAAGCGGCTTTGTAAGAAGCATTTCAAGGTCCTGGAGTGGTCTAGCCATTCTCCAGATCTCAACCCCATAGAAAACCTTTGGAGGGAGTTGAAAGTCCATGTTGCCCAGCGACAGACCCAAAACATCACTGCTCTGGAGGTGATCTGCCAACAAAGGATATATAACAAAGTATTGAGATGAACTTTTGTTATTGACCAAATACTTATTTTCCACTATAATTTGCACATAAATTATTTCAAAATCAGGCAATATGATTTTTGGGATTTGTTTTCTTATTCTGTCTCTCATAGTTGAGGTTTACCTATGATGTCAATTACAGGCCTCTCTCATCTTTTTAAGTGGGAGAACTTGAATAATTGGTGGCTGACTAAATACTTTTTTTCCCCACTGTACAAGTTGTAAAATAGCCTGTGTACACACATATCCCTCATTGCTCTCATGGATGAAAAGGAAAACTGCAAAAAGGGATGATTTTTGGCACTTAGGACAAAAGTGGCAGCATTTCTAAAACCAGGGGCGTTGCTAGGATCCAGGGCCGCCATACAGGGGGTACAGCCGGTACTCCTGTTCGGGGCCCAGTGGAATAAGGGGGCCCGCTGCAAGCAGGCCCCCTTATTCCTCATGGGAGAGCGACGTCCGGTGGCGTAGCCGCCGAATCAGGCTCGGGCTGGCCCACAGTGCGGGCCCCGAGCTCCTGTGGGCCCCGGAGGCAGTGCCGTCGCTCCCCGATGCCCGGCCACGCATCCGGTCTCTGAACGCCCGGGCCCTGTGTCCCGAGTGTCCAAAGACCAAAGACTAATTTCCCCGACTCCCGGGGCTGCGCGGTGTCAGCGGAGCACAGCAGCACTAGCGCTGCGCTCCGCTGATCTCCCTGGCAGGCTGAAGGTGTTTGGCCTTCAGCCCGCCAGGCACCGGCCTCTACTGGTGACGTAGGTGCGTGGTGACGTCACTTCACCGCGCCGCCTATGCAGAGCAGGAGCCGGCGGGGAGCGCCCGGGAGCGGCGGGAGCGAGGGGGCCCTCACTCTGCCTAACGTGGGCCCTGACTCTGCCTAAAGGGGTCCCTGACTCTGCCTAAAGGGGGCCCTGACTCTGCCTAACGCAGGCCCTGACTCTGCCTAAAGGGGTCCCTGACTCTGCCTAAAGGGGGCCCTGACTCTGCCTAACGCGGGCTCTGACTCTGCCTAGAGGGAGCCCTGACTTTGTCTAACCCCAAAGGGGGCCATGACTCTGCCTAACCCTAAAGGGGGCCCTGACTCTGCCTAACGCAGGCCCTGACTGCCTAACCCTAAAGGGGGCCCTGACTCTACCTAACCCTAAAGGGGGCCCTGACTCTGCCTAACGGGGGCCCTGACTCTGCCTAACCCTAAAGGGGGCCCTGACTTTGCCTAACGTTACAGGGGGACGTGACTCTGCCTTATGGGGGGCCTGTCTCTTACTAACCCTAACGGGGGCACTGACTCTGCCTAACGCTAAAGGGGGCCCTGACTCTGCCTAAACCTAAAGGGGGCCCTGACTCTACTTAAACATAAAGAGGGCCCTGACTCTACTTAAAGGGGTTTTGCCAGGACGTGCCTTATCTGCTAAGAAGCAAATGTAAACAAGCCACGGAGGTGAGAGAGAGAGAGAGAGAGAGAGAGAGAGAGAGAGACAGACAGCCAGAGCACAGAGCTGCATAAGGGATCATGTGAAAAGCTCACTCAAATAATCAAACTACAACTAGTGGATTCTGTATACAAAAGACAACACCTTTTCTCCCCATTAGCTTGAAAGCTTCTTCATGTTGTCTGTCATCAGATACAGCAGGGATCTACTCAGATAATCACACTACAAATAGTGGTTTCTGTATTCAAAAAACAACATATTTCTACCCGGTGCCTTGAAAGCTTCTGCAGCTCAGTCTTATCAGATAAGAAGCTTTCTCTGCGCAAGCCCGGTCAGCAGCTCTTGTCAGGTCGTATCTAATAGAAGCTTTGAAGTAACTAAGGGCAGGTAAGGCAGCCTGTAGCTCTCTCAGGCTTCACTTTTTTTAATCACATATATTTAGAAAAGTGATTAAATACCCATTTTGAAGGATCCCACGTCAACATTACATCGTGGAAAAAACCCCTTTAAACATAAAGAGGGCCCTGACTCTACCTAAACATAAAGAGGGCCCTGACTCTACTTAAACATAAAGAGGGCCCTGGCTCTACTTAAACATAAAGAGGGCCCTTGCTTCCTACAAGCCAAAGGGGGCCCTAACTGCCTACAAGCCAAAGGGGGCCCTGACTACCAACAAACTAGCTAAAGGAGGCCCTAACTACCTACAAACTAAATGGGACTCTACCTGCACACTAGCTAAAAGAGGCCCCAACTTCCTGCACACACTAGCTAAAGGAGGCTCCTAACTACCTGTATACTACCTAAAGGGGCCTGCTTATCTGCCTGGGGGCTATTTACCTACCCACCCATGGCTAGGTACCCACCAGCCTACCTGGGGCTGGCCTAGCAACTTATCCAGCTGGAGTCTACCTACCTAAATAGGGCCTGTCTAATTACCTGGGGCCCTGCCCATTTGCCAACCTACCTAGGGTCTTGTCTACCAACCTTGTAATATAATTGTGAGGGGAGCAGCCCATAGTTGTAGCATTATCTCCAGGGGTTAATCCTCTTACCACCCTCCAACCCCTTAGGATACTAGGCCTCTAAGTTATGGCTTGTACCCGCCCTCCCACCCCTGGGAGGTTTGTACAGAGGTGGAAATAGGTAAAGAGGTGCAGGAAAAATGAGGATTCTAAGATATTTGTGTGTAAATTCTGCAGAGATGAGTGGTGGCCGGGACAAGTCATCATGGTGGTGTGGAACGGATGCAGAAGAAAAGGGAATAAGAACAACTCAAGAGAAGAGAACGACTCATCAGTTAAGACGTCTCTGGTGAGTCCCTGATTTCAGGGGTTATTTTACTTCTATATTGGATCAGTGCTGTATTCACTGTTATGTGATGTGACCCGAGCTGGTGTCAGATCACTATGTAGTCTCCATATGGTGGTGTTATATCACCATTAGTTTAGTGGCAGTGTACATGTGTCCCTGATTGTAAAAGAGGGAACACCTTACCCTGTGATTGGAGTTACACTTTTCCTTTCTTGCTGGTGATTATTTTAGAAGGTGGTGAGGTGCGTGACCAAGGGAAACATGGAGGGGGATATTGTATGTGGGTGGAGGGGGATATGGATGGAGCTACTTAGCCCTGTGTCTATGATATTCTAGACTGCCAGATATGTGAGACAGACAGATATGTGACTCACTTGGTATAGTACTATACAATACAGTTCTTTTTTGCATACTGTATTATGTGGTAAAATGGGCGCATTTATATCCTAGAGGCCGTTTTTTTTGCTGGGGGCGGGGCGATCGGGTTGCTGGGGGCGGGGTTTACAGGGGGGGGGGGGGCCAGGTGCTTCAGCGGTATGGGGCCCTGAAATTTCTTTTGGTGGCCCTGCTAGGATCCCAAAACATCCAGGGCCCGGGCCCTTTGTGTTAAGTTTTGCTCAGTAGGGCAGTGTTCACATGGCATTTTTCACGCCACATTGTGAACTGCGGCATGTATTTTTACAGACAAAAAACTTACTACTTTTTCTGTGTATTCCACATAGATCCTGTCCATCACCTCAGCAGTACAATGAAAATCAGCAATGACAAATTGGCTCCAGGCCAACGGCAGCCTGGTGAGGTTCGGGGCACAGTCTTTAAAAACTGCCTAGCGATGCCCATGTCTGAAACTGTGCAATTGGTAAACTGTTTACCTCCTTCTATGGTAAAAGTATATCACAAGTGGACACATTGTGAATAAGCGACATGGAAATTGTGGAGCACGATGTGCCATTAATGTGAGTGGTGAATGTCAGCTACGAAGCTGGTCTGACGCACTACTAGGGAGCAGCTCACTGTCAAAATGAGCTAGCGGGATACCAGATGTGAGTCTAAAAAAGCGGTTCAGTGAATCCTACTGCATACAGGGTTCTAAAGAAGACATTGCATCTCTGCTAACAGTGTTGAATTGGCAGAAAAGGTTTAAATTATCCCCGCAGTATCGAATTTGGACCTCTGCTGATTGGCAAAGGGTTCCCTTCTATAATGAGTCACATTTTTGATTTATTGAACAGATGGATATTGAAGATTCAAGCAAGAAACATCAGAGAACAAACAATTACTGGAAGATCACAAGCTGGTGGTTGAGCATTATGGTCTTCAGAATGTTTTCAAAACATTCTCCAGGCACATTTATCCATGTAAAAGGCACTTTCAACCAATTTGGATATGAATCCATCATTGCAGAGCATTTAAATCCATACATGCTGATTATCTTTCTTGGGGTGGATGGGCTCTTTCAGCAAGAAAATGTGACATCACACAGTTAGAAATGTCTGAATTGGTTGGAAGAACATCCCAAAGTATTACCCTGACCCCCTAATTCCCCAAACTTTAACCCATTTGAGCATCAGTGGAACCACCTTAACTATCCTGTTTGCTCCATGGATCCTCCACCATGCACCCTTCAGCAGCTGTGAGATACACTGCAGTCAGCATGCCTCCAGATACCCCTGACAGCCTACCATGACCTTATAAAGTTACTCTCAGTCAGAGTCAGCTGCCCTTCATGCTGTATACAACAACTACTCTAGATTAGTGATGAGCGATTGCGTCAACTATCGTCATCGGATCGATAGTCAATATCGGCAATTATCATGCTGATATCCGATAGTCGATAATAGATTATCGCCGATGACCATTAAAGTCTATGGAAGAGGAACAACACCTTCATTCTTACACCCAAACAGGGCTGGTGAAGCTGGAATTAACATCCACAACAATACACTGGGTACGTGCTACATCTTAGGCAACACAATTAGGTTATAAAAGTCACAGACAAAAAGTCACAGACCAGTAACTATCCCTGTCTTGTACCACAGCATGACCCTTAAACCTGCATGACCCACAAAATAACAAAGTGCCAGAAGGCAGAATGCTTTGAACCATCATTTTACTTGAACTGGACATTGACTATCCCTGTTCTGGAACGCAGCATGATCCTTAAATCTGTCTGACCCACAGATTAAAAAGTGACGGAAAAAGGAGTCTTTCAACCACCATTTTTAGGATGGAATCCCACCACTTCTTTGTTTCTCTTTTTTTTAATTGTATTAAATGGGTTGTCTCACTACAGGGAATACTAGCTATGTTAAAGATCTTGCAAAAACAAGTCATTTTGCAATATGTGTCCATAAACAGTGTCCTACCTATTCCTGTTTTTGACAGCACCGTTGAGCCACTCTTGACAATTGTGAAGAACAAATATCTGTTAGAAACCACATTTTTTACAATAGGACCTGTAGTATAGCTGAATTTCACAGCAATATGCCCCCAAAAATTCAAAACATGACCCTTGAGACACTCTTGACAATTGTGAAGAACAAATGTCTGTTAGAAATCACATTTTTTAGAATAGGATCTGTAGTATAGCTGCATTTCACAGCAACATGCCCTCAAAAATTCAAAACATAACCCTTGAGCCACTCTTGACAATTGTGAATAACAAATGTCTGTTAGAAATTCCATTTTTTAGAATAGGACCTGTAGTATAGCTGCATTTCACAGCAACATGCCCCCAAAAATTCCAAACATGAACCTTGAGTCACTCTTGACAATTGTGAAGAACAAATGTCTGTTAGAAACCACATTTTTTAGAATAGGAGCTGTAGTATTGCTGCATATCACAGCAGCAAGACCCAAAAAATTATAAAAATGACTTCTCAGCCACTGTTAAAAATTGTGAGGGAGAAATGCCACTTAGAAGCCACATTTCTGTTCTAAAGGACCATGATTATAGCTGTATCTCACAGCACCATGACCCCAAAACCATTGACAATGCGAAAAATTCTAAAGATAAAGTGAGTAAATGGAATACGGTTTTTTTCATGAAACCTTGGTGTCTTTTACAGTCTCCTCACCGCAAAACCAGCAAAATGACCTTTTGGGAACTGAGAATAAAAATTGCAGTAAGAAATGATCATTTTCAAAAAAAGTTTTCAAGAGGACCATTTCTTTTGGAAGAGGAATGTGAAGTAAACCGGCAACTAATCGGTGACCTCGGCAATTGGGGCCACAACATCATCATAGATCCATGCCTGATTCATCTTGATGAAAGTCAAAAGAACCACATTATCTGTGGAAAGCCGGATGTTTTTTGTCTGTAATGACTCCTCCAACTGTGCTGAAGGCGCTCAGAATAT